>VURO01048642.1:190594-201166 GCA_015108175.1 Pelvicachromis taeniatus
AAATGGACTGATTCTTATATAGCGCTTTTCTACTCTCCCGGAGTACTCAAAGCGCTCTATACAACAACCACATTCACCCAATCACACCCATTCATACAAGCACTATTTTTTTTTAGTGCTCTATCTAATACATTCATACACATTCATACTCCGACGGATGCATCGGAGAGCCGATTCCGATCAATAGTTGACCTGCTCTACCACCTGAGCTACAGCCTCCCCTACCGAACGCTGGTGTTGCCCGAAAAGGAGCTTGCCATTATTAGTGGTTTCTTTGAGAGAAGCTTGAAAACAGCAGGTGATGTTGTTGCTGGAGAGAAGAGAAATATGCAATGAGGTGAAAGTGGATATGTATAAAAAGAATGATCAAGAAGCCTACTTGGAAAGGCTTGAGAGTTATGTATGGATTTAATTTGACAAACAGCTGGGCGATGCAACTAATAGCTTTCAGGCAGATGGAAAACATGGGAGAGCCTATGCAATTTGCATACAGGTTCGGGAGAGCTTTAAAGACGCCGCCTTATGTTTTTACACCATCATCCTCAGGGTTAAATACTATAGGAAGTCTTTCAATCAGTGTCTTTTGAACCCCATCCAAAGTCTCACTTGGCAAGCTGACAGCTCCTAAAGGCAGCAACTGTTGACAGCCAGGAGTCATGTATCATCAGTAAACTGAACTTTACACTCACGTTTAGAAAGCAAGGCTCTGATTGTGAAATGCCAAAGAAGACCAAAGGGAATGGAGAGTAAACGATTGAATCATTATAAGGCTGTTTGATCCAGACTGCTAAAGCAGGTGTATGTTTCCATTAGTGCCTTGTTTTATTCTGTTTTAAAGCTACTCTGTCAGCTTCATTGCTGATTTCAAAGCTACCAAAAGACATATTTAGTGCAAATGCACAGAAAGTATTTAAGCACAAGTAAGCGTTATCAATGTAAAAAAACATCATATGGAGATAATACATTATGTAAATGAAAGGTGCAACATAACCCCAAGACCTTAAGTAACATTTCAGCCACTTATTAATCAAAGAAAAAAATTCTCCCTCAGCAAAGGGCCTTGGAATTTACACAGCAAGAGCCAACATGGAAAAAAGGATGATATTCAATTAAAACACAATATATTCTGCTGTTCACATAAAGAGTTACAAATGACTTAAGTTTAAATCAGGAGCTGGCAGGTTCAGCCACAGCAATGATTTCTTTTTATGCACAGCTAGCCACTTGGCACACTGTGCACGGCATGCTGCAGCACCAATGCTCTGCACAGCTAAGAGGACTTTAATGGGTTTTTCTTTCCACTTTGGGTTTAGCAACAAAACGTACCACCACTTGCTGGTCAGGACAACATTGGAGTCATACCTGTCTGATTTGGGTGCATTTTAAATGATCAGCTCTTTAGACCCGACAATTTAGCCTTAAGATGACTCATAAAAAACAAACTAAAAAGCAAAAAGAATAACAACAAAACAAACAAACAAAACACAAAGAAACTAGATAATTATGATGTGAAGTTTTGGTCAAGACTCAACAAGAAATGTAAGCAATAACTTCAATTGATTTCACAGCAGCATTTTTAGCATTATTACTAACTATAGGAATTGTCCCAGTCTGCCTACGTTTGGTAAACAGGAACTCCTTCTGACTTGTCTTAGTAATGAATACATTACTTTCATATTTGTAAGCGTACAAACTTTTATATATACTTTTTTCTCATTGGTGATTACTTTGAAAGTAGTTCATGAAGTGCATTCGGCAGTGCTGCCAACTGTTAATGTAATATCGTTTGGATGAGTGATTACAAACATTGTAAAAAAATAATTAAGCCCGGTTCATTCTGATCGTGTGCATCAGTTTACCTCAAAAATGATGAACTCTTGTTGCTTCGCTCCTATTGGGGTCTTTTCATTAGGCTACTTCAGATAAATGTAATGACCAGTTCTGGCTTCATTAGTACAATCTGTGATTACTGCATGATCTCTTTTTGTTGTTGCTGTGATGGCTCTGGGATTCCGATTGACTGTGGAAGGCAGGAAGCAAGATTAAATTATGCTTAATTAATATGACTTCATAGAGAGAATAGATGAGGATGTGGAAGCTAGACAGCAACTGGAACATCTGCAAACAGGATGGACAGCATCATTCTTACTGTTAGAGCTCTATGGGAAAGCAGAGGTGAGGCGTGCATCATTTTCCTGCAACTGATGCGCCAATTCATCATGCCCTTTCTGTCTGGTTTCAATCTGTCCTCTACCTGCTAATCTCCCCCTGGAGGATAGCAAGTCTGGGCACAAAAGCACACAGAAAGGCTGCTTGTTAATCTTTCATTTTATCAAAAACCTGCTCCTCTGAAAATGTAGCACACCACAAGAGAGCACAGCTTCAACTTATGAGGCTGCTGTAATATATACCTTTCAAAATGACAAGATCTTATCAAATCAATTTTGGGATTAGCTTATTCTTGGGCATCATATAACTTACAATAACTGAAATTGAAGATTCAAACCGGTTATTAAATCTGCCTGGATGCACGTGTATGTATACACCTTTCAAATCCAATAACCATCAGAGTCAGAGAATGCTAAATGTTTTCTTAAACGACATTTACAGTCGTGCAGTGTTATAGTGATGCTACTGATAACATTTAAACCCTGATCTTACTTGTCACCAGATTGATTGACAGGCTACAGAAAGCACATAAACATCTGTCTCAGCAGGTAAGCGCTTTGCTGCCAGTGAGCTGTCTGCATGTAAACCATGGAATTTGTCCTCTGGATGTCTCCTAATTTGATTAGTATGTACGGATCTAAAGGATGAAGAAGAGTGATATCAAATAATGTCTGCAGGAATTCCTGCATCACCCTCTTGTGTTTCACTCCAATTTGCCTCACATAACAGGATTGTTCAGAGCCTCTATCGGTGACTATACATCTCTGAGAGATGCCAAGTTGAATGCAGACTAAAACTATTACGAGAGACTTTAATCCACCCAGGGCACATTTATAAGGAAGCTAATACAGACAAATGACATCATATGATACACAATATAACTTTAATTCTCTTACAGTGTTTATAATACTGCTATTACTCATGAACTTGACTTGAAATTCAATTTAATAAACCAAACAAAAGTAACTTAGTCTTTATATATCACAGTTCTGCCATCCGTCTGATGTTGAAATATGATCTCCCATTAACACAATCAAATGCATTGCTAATTATATATGTGTTGTTTAACTTATTTATTTATGCTGCTGTTGTTTTGTTTTTTCTCAAGTGCAGCCGTATAAACGCGGAACAGACCACAAAGCTATTCAATCCAGAGCTTGGCACAGTACAATAAAAATCCATTTCAACTTTGGCAAAGCAATCATGTCCGGGTGAGGAGGTTAACACAAGCAATAGGGACATGCTTACTTGCATCTGAACTTTGTTTTGCTTTCACTGTTTTGTGAGTATCACCACAAAGTCAGCATTCAATCAAGAAAAGTTTGTCAGATTGTCAGGGTTGGGTCTGTCAGTTGATCAACAGCCAATCCAACTACTGGACAGCCTGTCATGAACTTTGCTACGGAGACTGATGGTATTAATAAATTCTAATCTCACAGATTCTATGACTCTAACTTTGTCACCACAGTGAGGTTATAACATTTGTGTTAAATGTGGATTAAATGCTTTGAGGCTGTGTTTATTATGTAGGAATGTATCTGTATAACCCTAGAAATAGTTGTGTAGTAAAACTCCAGTAGATTGACAGTTTCTGAAATACAACCTCGAAGTGTTCAAAGTAATGTAAATCCCTTAAAGTTGTTGCCTCACTGTGAACAGCTGCAGTTATGTAACTGACTGTGAGTGTATATAGTTAGCGTTGATGCTGTCTCTACAGACTCACAGCACTCTAATTACTTTTATTACTATAGCTTCCCTTTCCATAGCTTCCCATGGAAAGGTCATCATGGCATTTTGGTCCAGACATTCATTTTTAAAGATTATTAGTCATCTCATTTTTTTTTTCATGTAACACCGTTGCCAGGTTAAATTTTTATCCATCCAAAATTTATCAATATGACACTAAACCTGACAAAATGTTCAGTATTCAAGTGGAATACTACTATAAGTACTAAAATTGTAAACAAAAAACATCACTAGATTAACACAGACACTGTGAGCGAATTAGCATGCTGATGACATTACTGTAAGAAGCACTGCTGTGCCTAAGTGTGGTCTGACAAAGCTGCTAGCTGTAGGGTATTCCAAAGAACCTGGAATCATAGACTAACACATCTTTGAGTTGAAACAGCTAAGCAAACTGAAGTGAGAAAGAATATTAAGCACATAGAGATAACTACATAAAACAAAAGTGGAGACCATCTGTGTCTGCCTTCAAAGTCACTGCATGAAAAGGACAGATGAATCAACAGCTTCATTGTACTTTAAATGTCACGCTTGATTAGGTTTTCCCTCTTCTGAACTGATCTTTTGAAACTTTCTGCACTCTGGCTTTATCACTGTTGTATAAATTTACATAAGGCCTGATTTTTATGCGACTAGAGCGATAATAATGGAGTCCATTCAGATAATATATTTGCACTACCGGCAATTTAAGTCATCCAAATGATGATTGGGACATTTTACTATAGAAATACTGCACTGACAAGAACATTTAAATGTAAATGTTTCCCTGTACATCCTTATTATTGTTATTTCAACTCTAAGAAGGAACAAAACACTGCGAGTGTCTGTTAACTGGTTTTCTTTTCGTGCCTATGTAGGAACCACTGACAGTTTCATTGCTCAGATTAAAATTTCGAACACACTTGAGGATTCACCATAATTATTCTTTCACATTTATCACATGAAACTGAAGACGCAAACACTCAAGGGAAATAATGTTCTCACTACAAACTATTTGAACCACTCGTCTCTGTCACCGACTTGTACAGTTAATTAGCATGTGAACACTGTCATCAGTCAAAATACAAAGAGGCTATAAAGTGACCTGAATGAAATATAAAACTATATCCTGTTTTAAAAAATAATGACAGCAGTAGTCGCTTACTTTACTTTTTATTACTAAAGAAGGCTTTCACCATATTCTAGGCTCCGGATAGGCTCACTAGGCTAAGAATAGCAGGACTCTGGTGGTTCCGAGTACAAAGGCTTTAAAGTCATTAATCTAAAATGAAAAATATGCATAAAGGTGCATTTATTAAAAATATATCTCACAATTGATGTATAATCATAAACTGTAAACCATATCGTAATGAAAGACACAAACTATAAGCAGATGGTACAAACACTGGAATATTAATAAAGACCAGACAATGCACCAGGAGCTCTAGTGCACGAAAGGTATTGTATTCAGTTTTAGCTGCCATGCTGTGTCTTATTTGCCAATAACTGTCAACATACAGAGGAAGAGTGTTCATGTGGTTTGTTTTCTTTGTATGAAGCCAGCATCACAGCGTATTTTCATAAAAGCCCAACTGCTTATGTGTAGCCCGCCGAGCTTCAAGAGAAGCAGTAATTAACTCGTGGCTAACATCAACACACCAACAATAGTTGGTAATTGCAGCAAAGTCCAACCTGCAGTCAGTGGCAATCCTAGCATCTGTTGGACACCTAGGAAAAAATTCACAGGGGGACCCCTCCACCCAGCAGTCATCGCCATTATGCTCAAACCAATCGGACAATAATAATAAATTGCACACTTTGGACTCATTCATTAGGGTACTAATTTAGTTAGGTTAACTAAAAGGTCAAAAGTGATGTGATGCTAGCGGAAGTTACATTATTCAAGTGTTATTCACTTGGCTCACCAGAGGGACGGCTAGAGTAGCAGCATTTCATCATTTAACATTAGAATAGCGTTAAACTGCTGTAACTTCAGCCCCTCAGCTCAACTCCTAGAGGGGCCTCTAGGAGTTGGTACCAACACATTGGTGAGTGTTGGTTGCCTTGCCTGGTGACACCTCTGCTTCCAGTTTTATATTATCTGGATTCCTGTTGGAATTAGTTCCTTTTAAAAACTGTACTTAGCACACTGGTTTGAAACAGCTCTCCCCTCTGCCATCACACCATATTTTTCTTGCTACAGTTACAAGATATTGTTATTCATTGGCCACCATGATCACTAAACCATTCACAAATGTAACTAATTAGCCATTATACACTGTTCAGAAATAATGCTTACAATTGTATTGTCAAAGTCAAAGTCAGCTTTATTGTCAAAAACCACAGCTACAGATCATACACAGGAATTTCTGTATGGATTTTGGCTCAATAGGAGATCTATGATCTAAAGAATCACACTGTGATTTTCCACTAAGCCAAAAACAATGTCATTGGTTAGCTATGTTTTTTTTTTTTTTTTGCTATTTTGTACAGTGACAGTAATATTTCATCTCTGTATTTGCTAAATATAAGCTAGGTTTATAAATGGCTGATGAGTGGCTAAACCAGATGAAGACAGCAATAACTGCACTAATAATTGTCTCATTTCTTACTTCACCAACAAGCCACTCATTCTTTCCTTATTCATTTATTCGGGAAGGATTAATATAAATATAACAAAGCAAATATTGAATATTCCCTGATACCCTCTCAGCAGCATGCTGTATGTTGAAATGGTTTGAGAGGATCTCATGCACCTTCTCTAGCCTCTTCTCAAGCTTTAGGAAATCTAGTCTGTGACCGGCGACTTTCGAACCAGACCAGTTGAGTAGAATAAAGCAGTATAAAGAAGAAAAAAAGGTCCATGCGAGAGACATCCTGTGTTGGCATGGTAGGTTAAGCAGAGGGCTTTTACATGGAAGAGCAAAGCTGAATGCCATGTGATGCAAAAGTCAGTAGTGACCTTTCAGCACACATGATGGAAGGTGTATAGTCCAGAGAAGGGAGAGCCACAGGAGTGGGGGGCTGTCTATACTCAGATTTATGTGTGTTAGTAGTGCAGTATTTCCAGACTTTTCTTCTCTTATTAAAGACTATATATCTGCAGAGATATGCCACTCTGACTTACCCACACCTCACGAATTGGTTACATTTCATGCAGAGATGAAAGTGAACAGGTGGCCATTTTTCTCTACATTCTGTGCCTGAAAGATAAACGAGGGTTAACGCATGTGGGAGGAAATCTGACTAGTTCATTACACCATGTTTCAGGAGCAGTTGCAGTACTGAAGCACCTGCACATGGAGATGCTTTGCACTTTTTATTTCATGAATAGTTATGCTTGCACCATTTCAAAGCAGCAATGTTATAACACACTGCATGGATATCGAATAACTCAGGCAGGGTTACTACCCTTGGAATTGGAGTTGACTTACAGGTGCCACTGTTAGGATGGAAAAATGTAAAGGCAAAATTAGTCACAGGGCATGTACACTAACTATATATGAAGTGCCAGTGAAACCACAGGTCATATTTATTGATTCAAGTGCAGTATACAAATATATTCTGGCTCACAGGATTGCACCTTTCTGACTAATCCTGCAGGCATGTCACACCCCCGTGCAGGGTGTGATGCTCATACAGTTTCAGGAACTAGCGGTGAAATTTCATATAATCCAGTACTCCTACTCTTATTTCATTTAACAAAATAAGCTTCTTAAAGTTAATGCCGTTGCTAGACCTGTGATTATCAACAGAGCTACTGTCAGATTTGTTCACACCATTGTTACCTTTTAACAAATGTGTGCAAAAAACTACACACTGATCATCCCTGTCATTAGGACTTCAGTCTGTACTGTATGTGAATAAATCAAATTGTAAAAAGATGCAAAGACTATAAAGAGAGTTGTTCCAAACACAATTACTTCTATAATCTGAGCTATAATCTGGTTGCTTTTGAGTTGCTTGAGGCTGGGACAGGAAACTGTATAATTCAAATGTGATGCATTACTTTTGAAAGATGAAAATCAGGTTTATGTCTGCTTTTTGACCGCACATTTATGCCTAACGTAGTGTTGTGCATTTTGGTCAAACAGTTCTTCTCTAGAACCCTGTGCCAGAATTTTTATGGTTTCTTCAGATGAAACATTGCAAACCCGAGTTGGGCTGCATTGTTCTTTTAGAGAGAAGAAGCTTTCTCCTGACAAAGTTTTCAAACGCACCACAGCTGTCCAGTCTTTTGTCTAATTGATCTGTCATGAACTTTAAAATTCAAACTGAGGTGGAGCTGTAGCTAGTGAGGTTTTTGCAGTTTCTCTGAGAACTGCATCGTCTGACCTTCGGGTGAATTTGCTGGGACAGCAACTTCTTTAAGATTGACAACTGTCTTGAATGTATTTTAGTGGTGAATAACATTTCTCAGTTTATAATGATGGACTTCAAATTGCTAGGCAATTGCAACAATTGCTTTTTTAAGATAAATTCCTGATTTCTTTGCTCCTTTGCATTATATTAACACACACCTGAATGCTGTATCCATCCCGAAGTGCCAAAACCTCTGCTTTTACACAGGTGATCACACTTGCTGACTATCAGTTTATCGCGTGCATTTAATTAGCCGCGCCTGGCTAATAGTTACCATTTTCATTCTCATGGAAATAATTAAGGGTGTACTCATACTCGTACTGCATAGAATCCTGTGAAAACTTTCTTTTCCCCATGACTGTAGGAAAAAACCTCAATTTTGCTTTGTTGCTTTGCATGATTCACATTTCAAAATAATGCTTATTTATTGTATATAGTACTTTTGAGGAGCCCTTCAGCTAATCCTCTGTCTCAAAGAAAGGATTTTACCTCTTTTCTCTTTGAGCCCACCTTCTCTTTACTCCAACTTTCTTTTGATTGGCAGCCCTTCACAAACAGAAGACCTGAACAGCAGGTGGGTTGGACTGCCAGGCTCACAGCTAGGAACATGTCCCTGGGATGACATTGCACAGAGCCAAGAGTAGGAAAACCTGTGAGAAGCTGAGCCATTGGAGCAGGTGGGAGCTGAAGGTTTTGGTTCACAGTGATCGATTTAAGATTACATGAGAGAAAATAAAGAGAGCAAGAAAGGCCATTTTAAAGATACATTTAGTCTTGTTAGTTTGTATTATTTTGTATATTTTAGTGGAATTACAGTCTACAATATATGGGAACCAATACACATTACACTGTATTGGAGTACTTGCGTGTTACTGGGCCATCGCAAGCAACAATTTGGATTAATTTGTTTGCTCCATGTTAATGCATTGAAGATATACACACTATGTTGAAATTGCAAATACAGACACTTGAAAACACATGCACGCTTCATATACTCCACTTACCTCTTGGACAGCTAATACCATCTCCCCCCACAAGGCAGACAACACGGTGTCCCATACTGCAGCCTGAACAGAGACAGCGGGTGTGTTGTTCCCCTGCCAATAAAACTGATTAACTCAGAATGATAGTCTCGGTCTCCACTGCACAAACACACGTGTATGGCATTCCTATTCCTATTTTTCTTTCGTTCCTATACTTTTTCTATTTGTTTATGTTGAGTGGTTATTTACTGTAATTGGTCGATTTTTCCCCCATCACACATATGATTAATTGCAATCTTTGGGTGATATGTGCTTCTGTTTTGTGTTGTTGCTTGATATTATTTCACTTACTGTTTTTGTGTCCTTGCTGCAGTGACTTCCATCCATCTTTTGTCTAAGACAAATTTCCCTGCAAGGACAATAAAGCTTACTTGATATAATCTAATCTTCCCTTAGAGCAGGCGGCAGGCGGATGAAAAGCATTCGGAAATATTTTAATAGCGATCAGTAGCTCGACACATGACAGCATACTATTTATTTTACTGTTGGAGTAGCTATAAAACCAGTCTTGCATAACTGATGGTTAAGAGCTGGTAAGATTTTGACTTTGAACACTTGTCCTTGGCCTGGCTTTCACTGCACCTGCCCGTTTCCTGGCACATCTGCACAAGTTCAACATCTCCTTTACCATCCACTCGCTCTTTTTTTCAAGAGGCCCATCTCAGGCTCAGTATTGTAATTTGACACTGAATTTATTTTGAGAAATTGCCCAGGCTCAATCATATTATCCTTACTGTGCAGAGCTGAATTATACATATACATGAAAATAATTAATTTGCCAGACATGCCAACATTCATTATTATTTTGATTGTCTTCTTCTAACTGGACAAGCAAACAGATGACTTCTGCTAAGGAACACTTTCTGAATGCATAATAATCCGTATATAATCACATTCATTTAGATGCAGTCAGTAAAGCCTGAATAAAATAACACCTATGATGCATCTGTATATGCATATATAAATTCCAGTCCTGATAACATGTAAAATTAATTTCTGGAGAGAGATGGAGTGAGAGAGATGTGCATGGTGTCACTTTAAGGAAAAAAACATTAAGAAATCATGAGTTACCCTATTAATAAATCTCCTTGCCCTCTCAACCTGACCTTTTCGCTGGATGTAATTTTGTTAAAAGATTCAGTTTGGCACATATTACATTTATGTCATTAATGTGATTCACTGAATGACGTGCAAGCATAAATTACTTGCAAGTCATCCTGTAAATCACTATAAATGAGAGAAACTCCCAATAAAAGGAAGGCACATAAATGTT
>VURO01048642.1:201728-214269 GCA_015108175.1 Pelvicachromis taeniatus
ACAACAAAACTGGAAAAAAAAAAAAAAAAAGTCTTGTAACTGTAAGAGGAATCACTGCAGGCACTGTTGTTCTTCTGAAAGGATGGAAAACAGACTGACAACAAATGAGAAAAGTGAGTGATGATAAAAGCCTCAGCAGACATGACTATGACAGAGATATGAGATGAGATGTAACTGCAGCAGCTCTTTCATCCACTCCACATTGGTGGCCCTGATGGGCACAGTGAATCCCAGGCAGAAAATTCAACACCCTCCAACTGCTCTCCAACCGGAACCCTTTATGGTTCAGAAAAGCTTTTATTCAAATAAAGCTTTATGAATAATGTGGCCATGTGTCTTTACAAAGATATGAGAAGACAGTGAATTTTGTGAAAAGCTGAACTTTCTGTTCAATGAACGACTTAAAAGAGAGATATAAATATAAATAGGTGCAAAAAGAGAGTGTGACATCAAGGCCGTAGTTGTAATATATATCACAGATTCCCTCAATATTCAAATGGGCTCAAGATGGTTCTGCTCCTCCTTAAATGTATTGAGAAAAGCAACAGAAATAATCATTGCTTGATGAGCATAATTATAATAATTGCCATTATCAGTGCTAATACAATGCATTGCAGCCCTGTGGGGTGAATGCCTAAAAGGTTTTACTGGCTAGCTTTGTGGAAACATTGAATTTAGGAATGTTCCTATCTGCTGTTAATGGGTTCAATTGCAGTTTAAATGCTATCGTTATATAATAACAATACCTTTTCCCCTCCAAGAAACATATGTAATGTGTGGTAATGTTAAACATACTTTTTGTTATTGTTTGAAAAAAAAAAATCACTAAAATCTCAGCCAGCAGGGGGCAGTGTTTTCCTAGTTGGTGTGTTACCGTGTTTTTCAGACATGCACTCCTGTTCAACCTTTACATATTTTTTAGAAAATCCCAGGCTTTCCCATTTTCAGGCTGTGGTTGGAAATAATAATGCGTTCTTAATAGCTTGAATGTTTAAAAAGAGGTTACACTCATTCATCACGCCATCTTGTGATACAAAGAGATATTACATCAAAGTACAGCATAGTCCTCATTCAACTTGAGCTGATACAGCCCCAAAACAATACATACATGTTTTGAACATAAACTCATGGCAGCAGTTTCTTTACATTTTTTCCAATAGCTTTAATAATTTTTAAAGGTAATTTTTAAATACAGGAATTTACAATTTTTCCGAATTTACAATTTTACACAGGAATGTTTTCCGGCGCCGCTCCAAGCTGGTAGCCAGTATCAGCAGCTCTGACAATTAAATGATTATTCTACAATATATATCTTTAATTGGGTAAATAAATGTTATAACACTACTTTAATGGATTTTAACCAAATGCTTTTGGTAAATCACCTGCCTCCAAACATCCACATATTGATTTGGTTTCCCAGCATTGACTCTATGGCCATCTTGCTACATTGTTTCTAGTTTTAAAGCTGATGTTTCAAGCAAGGTTTTGACTCAACTCTGTAGCCTGTATAAATATTACCTCTGAGGACAACAAAATCATGTCAGTTTTTCTAGTAAAAACTAGAATTTTTCTTCAGGGGAGGTTACAGTTTAGAATTACACAAGGTGTTTTGGTTAAATTTCTTTTAAAAAGGTTTTGAGTTTGTAACCTTTGTAGTATCCTGTAAAATCACCGACGCAAGCTTAACATTGACATTGGACAATGTCATCCATCTATTTCAATGTTTTAGACAAAAAAGCAAAAGTCACCACCTGACAAAGTTGAATCTGGCCAGAATATTGCTGCTGACATACTATTCTGAATTACACAGAGGATTTCCCTCCGAGCACAGCACCATTTCACCATCACTCATCACTCCATGTGTGGGTGAGTCCCACTAGGAATTTAATTTGTTTCCTGCAAATAGGTTACAATTCATAGGTGTGTTAGAGGATGTCTGCTTGAGTTATTACAGTGTTTCAAATGCCTGAAGCCATTAGACTTTTCATGAACTTGCACCAGCCTGCTGTGCTATTAGGACGGTGTAAATTTAGCACCTTAGTGCAGAAAAGATGTGTAAAGAGGGGAACATCTTCTGTTTTACAGTGTGCATTTGAGAGATGGTAATGAGTTTTCCTTTATTAACATTTGAAATTTTCATTAGCCGAGCATAATAAATATCGAGCCTTTCATAACCCGCCGGTTTTCTAAAGCATTTTTGGCCGTTACTAGTCACTCCGAGTGTTTTGAGAATGAAACATTACAGCTAATTTTTCAAGATGGCAAACTGCCAGTAGGTGAAAGTTTTATTTTTTCAACTGCATGCTCAAGGTCTTTCAAAGACCTTTAATAATGGTCAGCAAATCACTTAAGTCCACCAATTAATTAGCAGATAAAGAAAAAATGAAAATAAATTGGTTTTGATGTTGTTAAATAACCCATTTATTCTTCATACCTTTTTCTTACCCCCATGTTAGTATGCCCATGAAATTTTGCACTTTTTGTTCCCATGTCTCTCTGAAGAAAGAGAAAACCTTGAGAAATAGAAGTTTATGAAAAAAATAAAAGATGTTAGATATTTGTCTGTCTGTGCACAATAGGACCCTTTTAAAAAGTAAATGTTTTAAGGGTACTCATAAATTTTCAGTGCTTTTGAGAGAATTCCCGCTGCTCTGTAGCTGCACAGAAAAGACTGCTCATATTGTAGTTTTGCCATCTTAGTCATAGCATTAATTAACCTTTAACAACCTCATCATTTATACATTGCCAAGTTAAACTAAATCCTGCAAAAGGTCCCAAATGAAAGCGAAAAGCAAAACATTTTGAAATATTAATACCTTTATGACAAAATAGAGCACATTGTACAGCATTAGTAATCATTTTTAAAAGACACAATTTATCAGAAGAAACAATATGCTCCTCTATAAGGTATTAGATTATGATATAAATAAACACATATTCCCAAATTTGACAGCAACCATAACATGCAACTCAGTCATGAAAACACTCAAATATTAAATCGCGGACACATGCTCGCACGGTCCTTCTTTTTAACAGCTCAACATCATATTACAAAAAAAACTAAACAAAAAGAAAAACATTTACATCTGTGAACTGATAATATTCCCATCACTCAACACACACACTGTACATACATATAAAAGTATCCATACAGGCTAGTTTGTGTGCTAAAATTCATTATAGTTCTGTCTTTGCACTTTTCAGTTCATCCTGACTTGCCATGAAGTCATCCTTGAGCCATTTGTTGAAGACAGCAATGGGGTCAATGTTCCAGTGTTTATGGAAAGAGATGGGCACCTGGTGAGCTAGGAAGTCTCTTGCATAGTCCTCTGGGCGTGCCTGAAAGGTAAGATTAGGCACGGCAATTTATATTTAGAAGCTGTCTCTGGAGACACTTTGCATGCTGAGAGAAGGAGAAAAGGTATGAAAGTGTGAGTTTATGTTCAGATGCCTCCTCAAAAATAGAGAAACGAACACTTTTGACGTCTAATTATAGGTCACGCGTGCTTGTGGTGTAGGGACTCATTTGACATTCCACTTTTTCGCGATTGTGAGAAATGACACAAAGCCATTTTGGAATATCAGAGCAGATCCTGCATCAGAGCAGGTTTACATGCACTTTTGGATGTGAAACAGTCACTTCCCACCTGGAATAAGCAGGCCTATTTATGTCCAATCGCACAGCCTTTTGTCCCCTTCTCCCATGTACTAGGACGACGCATGCGGTTTTGACTGACTCTAGTAACACTGGAATCTCGCAAGAAATGTGTGACCTACAAAGAGATGTGCTTATCTATGAATGCTCAGCATGATATGCCACTTTGTCCATAGGCATACTTTATGCCCATTTTTTACAGTATGTGGTGTTCTGTGGGCACCCTACCTGCACCCAACACCCTACTTCACCTCTCACATAAACAACATCAGAATGTCAGTTGCACAAACAATAGTATATGTTGGGGTAATCAGTGAAGTAGTGCAGTAATTAAAACACCACCTGGACAATAAGAGGATGTGTTGGAAATTACCAATGTGTATTTTAAAACTCATTTTGCTAAAGCAAGTATTAAGTTTCAAGGTTCAATATTCAACAGCCTCTAGTGTCAATATTTAAGTAGTGCAAAATATTATGGCTATACTCGTTCACATGGTGAATAAAAATAAATGACAGACATACGACTGGACATAAGAAAACTGCATGTAAAGACGAAGCACGGGTTGTTTACAGACCATGTTTACAGGGCTGTAAAGCTGTGGAATTGAACAGGACTTTATATGAGTAATTTACAGATTATGAAATGTACATGATGAGATTTTATAAGTATATGTTTACACTCCTGGGGAACTGAGCAGAAAAATACTTCACATCGGGTCTATACATAAGCTATTGGCAGATTATTTAAATATTATCTACATGCACATGATGTACATGTTGAACTGAAGACGCGGTAGGAAATAAAGTGGTCTAAAAACTGATTTAACCCAGTCACATAATCACACATGGTATTAGCAACATTTTAGAGTTTCTGTGCTTTTTTTGTGCCACCAGCCAACTTCTTAGCCTTAGTTATGTTTGGATAACATCAGGCTAACAGGAATGTCATGGAAATGAGAGGGTATGGAAATGAGTTTGCAAAGATGAAGGATTTTGCTTTCTTCTCTTTATTTTTTGACTGTTTGACCTAAACGCAAACATCTGTAATGATGCTCAACTGCAGGAGCGCCACTGCAATTGTTTCTGAAGCTGTCACCAAAACATTACTGGAAGACAGGAAGTCAAAGAAATAAAAAGCTCCTGTTATATATCTTTTTGGAAAAAGGCTATCTAGCTGTTTTGGAGACTGCTATAAGTCTTCCATTTTTTCTTCTTCTGTCTTGCCACTTTCAGCAAAGCATTGCTGGATAAAAAACATCAATATCCGGTGAAGTGCAAATACATTTTTATCACTGAGTAGGGGTGGACGTGCCCTAGATGTCCCACAGGACTGCTTCTACCCACAGTAAGTCCTATTCACATGTTAAGCGCTGCTTGTCGCCCATAGCTTTGTAGCTCACTATTGGTTGGTGGACATTCCAGCCTCGTATTTTTGACACGCTGTGATTTGTCAGTCAACAGTATCCCCTACCTCAGCTATTCTCTTCCTGTGTTTATGCCCCATGCTGTCACCCAACTTGTCTACTTAGCACCCCCTCCGCTTCATCCGGGCCGTATTGATGAGCTTTTACCCTTTTGGGTTTGAGGACTCTGGTATTGTTTCTAACACTTTTTATTTTTTTTAGAAACAAATGTGCTTCTCCCACCTACAACTCAAAATGTTGGCAATAAAAATGGCCTTTTACACAGAGTTTGTGTAGAAACTCTGTGTAGAACAGTTTGTACACAAACTCTTCTATACACAGTCCACACTGCGTCTCTACATGACTCTAACGTTCATATTAGTGATGCTGTAATTACCAGTTTCTGATTTGTAAGAAAAGTCCACATCAACACCCCCATAATTACAACTAGGAATTTTCTAAGAGCTCAGCTTACCTAAATGAACCAGGGGAAAAGGATAGTAAATATGAGGTTCAGACTGCATCACACTTTCAGAAGTACAAACTCTAATGTGGATGGTTTCACCGTTCACTAGCTTGAAATTACAGAACCTGTGATAGAAAATTACTTTAGCATATGCGGTGCCTAATCAACCAGAAAAACTAAAAAAAAAAAAAATCCTGCGTAGGTGTACAGGGCTTTTGAAAATCATCAGATATCAGCCAGTTCTCAGTCTGCCTGCAGATGATGAGGCTGAAAAAGCCTAAAAAGAAATGTGGTTTCCTTTGCACGGTCTGTTCCCTAAAAGTCATCACATATCTCACTGTAAAATCGCCTTTATTGTAAAAACCTGAAGAGATTTTTCATTAAAGAAAAAAAAAAAAGATTATTGACATGAAAATCCTTATCATTCTTCACACAAAAGGAATGTATTGTGAGAGTATGATTACAACCTGGTGGAAGAGAGGACTGTGTGTGACGGGCAGTCCGAGAGCATTGAGGCACATGCCCAGCACCATGTCATCTGGCGCGTCATTGCTGTAGCACTTGCAGCCACTCTTAAGAAGTCGCACCACAGCTTCCCTGCTAAACACCATACTGCAGCAACGCATAAACATACAAAGAGGCATGTAAAAGAGACACATAACACATAACACAGTTATTTGGAGTGTAAATGATCAATTTAGAAGGATTTTTTTTTTTTTTGCCAGGAAATTATATGTCTTTCAGCTATCATTTTAAGGTCCATTATGCGTATTTCATTCAATTGAGGGGGAGGGCAATAGAATAGAGTAAAATTATGAGCTGGGAGCGAGATGTTTTTTTTTTTTTTTCATATAAATTGGCTCTGCATAACAATGATGCGACAATTCAATGAAAAAGAGAAACAATTACACATCACAAAATAAATATTAAGCTGACAGAAATATCGCTCATTGCCACTCAGAATGAATCTTTTTATCTTTTAGATGTTATTCTTCAGAAAACTGGCGACTGTGGTGTTGTGAAGTGTCACAGCAACTGAAGTGTCCCTAAATGGAGTTTCTCACACAGCTCACTCACAGCTCAAGAGGTATCTAAAGCACAGATTTTGCCAAATAGGTGAGGTTTGCGCTGTCGAAATAAAAGTGAACTGCCACTTTTGCTTTTTGCCCACTTTACGAGTTTACAGTTGATGTAAGCAAAATGGCACTAAAATCAGACTTGTAATTATATTCTGGATGTTTTTCTTTCACCTGCCTTAACAACTGATGGTCATTTGTGATTCAGTGGGGTTTTATTTCATATTTTTATTGAGTTCTTTTACTGCAATGCAGTCTCCGAACTCACTTCCCTTAGGGGAGCGCCACACTTTTAAACTGAATTGAAAGGCTTTATCTGTAAATTACAGATTACAGTTTTTTATTACACATTTTATAGTTCCTCTGCTGCCCCTCAATCTTCTATCATCATCATTCCCAGGGCATTTGAGCTGTGAAACTAACTCACCCACCACCTCCTGTTATGTAACTGTAGCCACCTTGGCTCAAGCCATAGCCATACCTCTCCCCCAGACTCACTGGTTCAGAGGAGTCATAACAGCTCAGCAAGACTTGCAGTCTGGGGATGCTGGAGAAAGCACAGATCAAACTAATCACACACTCATCATCATCATCATACGCACATTCTGGTGCCTACACACCTAAGAAACTATTCATCTAAAGGGAGAATTAACTGCGCTCCCTCAGGCTATTTTAAACACCCAGAGGCTTCCAAATGAAGAGGCAACCTGACAGAAAGTGAAGCCAGCTGGACATGAAGTTATATGCTGAGCTTTTTAGATGTTTGATAGGATGGTAATATCTCTGGAACTCATTCCAAGTTTCTCTCTCTTTCAACCTTTTCACAGCTAATAAAGAATATGGTAGAAATTTTATGAATAAATGTCAGTCAAACATTCAGATGAATGAAATTGCAGAGCTTAGGCCACAAAACCCCAAACAAACACGTTTCCAAATGACAAGAACATACCTGATAAGCGTGTCATCATCCACAATAAGGAGCCACTTGGTGCCGGGAACAGCGCTGCTTAGAAATCTTTGAAGGATTGCAAATGTTTTTCCACAGTGACCTGCAAATACAGACATGCTATCAACAGAATGGCCAGTATGACTTAATCACATATTGACCATCTGGTTTACAAAGATAAATGACCCTGTTAGGAAGAAAATCACAGTTGGTATAAGCAGTTATTTATATGCACAGATGCCTTCATGCACACAAACGTAGGCACAAGGCAGTAGCAACAAAAAATTATAGTCATTTATTATTTGGACTGGATCTGAAAGGAAGGAAGCAAACCAATAGTCACAGTTGTTAACTACAGAAACAGCAATGTTTAACTTGGGAAAGCATATGAGACTTGATTTTCAAGCTACTTTTAGATAACAAGTAACTAATTAGAGTTTTATTCTCTCGATAGGAGCCTTTTCAGGAGGTAATAAAAATAAGCATAATCATGGTCCCCAAAATTTAAATGTGGGCTCTGCTTTTGATTTGTAGCTTTTGCTTGTAGTTCTGCATTAACTTGACAGCAGTGTGTACTGTTTGGGCAAACAAAGAGCAATTCTGCATTCTGCTCAAAGACACCTCAAATGTATTTTTACCCGTACACATGCATGTCAGCAACTGCACAGGTCAAACAGGTGACCTCACATGTAAAGATCTGATAAAAAAAATTATTCACTTCTTCAAGGTTTTTGGACTTTCATTGCACAGGAACAAATGAAATACACTCTTTTCAGTGCAAAGATATGTCCTACAAAGCTCTGTAAGCAAAAAAAAAAAGAAAGAAGAAGAAGAAGAAAGAAAGCCCACGTCTACATTCTGACATCTCAAAGAAAAAAATAAGGTATGTTTGGAATGATGAGCCCGGAAGATCAAACTTTTACTCTGGCAAGTTTGACATGACGGCCAGATGGAACAAAATTTTCTGCCAACTCCTGAAAACAAAAACAGTGATGTGGAAGTAAACAACAAATACAAAGAAACCAAAGAAATATGCCCATCAGAATCCAAATATGTGCACCATCAGGGCTGAGAGCTGAGACATGAAAATCTCTGGTGGCAAGCATCACAAAGAATACTGAGGCCTTACTGTTTTATTTATAAGGCACCCAAGGTGTTTTCGCTGGTATCTGAATATAGAATAAGGAGGGACACCTTGAACTGCTGACAGGAATAAAATCCAAAAACACGCTGATCTCTGGTAATCTTATATCTAGTCAGAGGAGTTTAGGGAAGATCAGGGTCGTGGATAGATAGTAGTTTTCTTCTTCATGTTTAATGCAGTCTTTAGAAGAAAAGAGCAAACAACCACAGCTACATTCATATGAACATAATACTACAGAAAGTTTTGCTTTGGCCCAGCTTTGAGATTTTTTTTTTTTTTTTTACCCCAGTATTTGTTCATACTTGGCCGTGAATCGTATTCGTACTTGCTTGATAAAGTTCCTATGCCACTTTTCCATTTCAAGGTCTTGCATCATTCTCTGCCTCACTTGCTCAGACTATATAAATTTTTAACCTCAGCCTGTTGAGTGTATTTTTCCATTTTCTAAATAAATGTATACTGTAAAGATGTGGGTTTTCACCAGACGTAATATTTCTCTGTTGTTTCAGACAGATGCATGATGAGCTAGACAGTTCTGAGTCGGGTGAATACTTGTTTTTCAGGACAATGCGAATGAATTTATTTTATGTCAGATCCGTTTTTACATTGGACTGTTGACAATAATTCTGTCTGCCATCTCTCTGTGCATCTTTACTTGATAAATGTGACGGCTTATACTGCATTTCATTTTCTTTGCGCTCATGTAAACGCATGATATGGCTTTAAGATTTGCTCCGAGGGCACAGGCAACAATGTTAGCGATGAACACAGATGCTTGACATATCGATGCCCGATGATGATGAACTTCAAGGGTGCTCTGAGCAATCATTAGCATAAAGTTTGAGGCCTTGGGAAAGAAGCAGAAAGAAACGAGCAAAAAGAAATGGAAATTAATTTTTTATGTACCGATCATCTCCTCCTCTCCTTGAGACAGATACATTCCTTTTATGTATCACTTCACTGCATTCTTATCTTATTAATGTAATGGCCACTGTCCTCGTGTTGATAAGTGCCTGACACTGTTGCATATTTCTAAATATAGATACTGTAAATCAGTGAGAGTTTGTTCTGTTGTCGTGGTTTGTGGCTGGGGCAATTTCATTTAAAGTCTTTTACTAGATCTTTTACATCACACTCAAATCACTGCAGAAATCCAATCTCCCGTACATCCTCCAGGATGTAAATCCTATTATTAGTTCTGTTTGACTGACATTATGCACTGACAGTAGCTTAAGTATCTGGCTGTTTACCAGAATCAGTGAAGATGCCCCTGCCTTGATGATGGACTGTGGACTGCTGCCATCACTAGATCGTTGCCTCCCAAAAGCAAACTGGCATGCAGCAGAAGGACAAATGGGAAGGGAAGAAGGCATTTTCTTTTAGATTACCTGGGAGAAAGACTTGGCCAACACTGCTCTTTTGCTGAACAAGGTGTAAAACTCAGGGGCATGTCACACCAACTCTTAGTACTCTCTTAGGTAATAAAGGTAATGTGTTGACTTATGCAAAAGTATAGACTCCATGAGAATCCTGACGGCTTCAATTTGAGTTTTTTGTCAGAACAACCAGCTGCAGGGCTGTTTGATTGGCTGTCTGCAGACTGGTCCCTTACCCTTACCCCATGTTCTATTGTCTAGAGAGAAACTATCATGAAAAATCTTTGTAAGAAATGTGAAATATCAGTTCTGCTTTGGGCAATAATTAAACAAATGGCCTTTAACCTAAATGACCTAAACCTTTAGGTAAGATCAGATCCACTAGACTAAGGAACACTCACCCCACACTCGGCAATTAATTATCCGTTATTTATTTATTCTTGCCTCCCCACTAAAACTAAGACAAACTGTAGACCATTGTTTATGTATTTGATTGGAAGCATATGATGCAAAGCTGTTATAGTGGCCTTAAAATTTACTCATTACTGTTTCTAGGCTAGCGTAGATGAAGTCTACATGTATACTACAGTAGGCAGCGCCTTAGTTTTTACCCCTCAACTGTAAAAGGCTGATGGGGTATTTTCGTCAGCCTGCTGGGTTCGAAGGAAGACTTGGACGGCCAAGTTTGTGAATACGATAACGTGATAATGAGGCGATGTGGGACTTTTATATTCATCCCGTAGGAGCGGCTGCTAAAAATCTTGGATGGGTTTGAATCCCGGTGGCCTTAATCAGACATCAACTCAAGACCACAGGTCAACTTTACTGAAAAACACCTAGGATTTTTTCACATTTTTAACATGAGTGCATCTAACAGGAGGCTGTCGTGTACCACTGACCAGTATATATATATATATTTTTTTAAACATAGAACAACATCTGAATAAATTTGGACACCCCAAAAAACGTTTCAGTACATGACACAATCAAAATGATCAAAACCACAAAATCAGTAATATATGATATGGTACGGTGTCTATGGTAAGAAACCTCCTCGTTGTGGATAGTGACAGGCAACAAAAAGAGATCAAGTAAACAAAAAAGTCAGTTTCCTGATTTAAATCACATCTCCATCAATGAATTCAACATGACTGAGTACTGTAGGAGCATTTTTACACTTTCAATTACCCCATGTTTAACGATTTCTCTTGGATTTTACTGTTTCTAAATCGATGTGGTTTTACTGTTTCAAGGGAACAGAAAGAGGATTACTTTCACTACAACGTGGCCCTACTCCAAACAGCTGCGCATTAGCAATGCATAATAAGTTGCTGAGTGCACTGAGAGGGCCCAGGGGACTCCACTGTCACCTTGTTTTACTCTACGACCTCCAACTGTACACCAGTTATGTCACCTTAAGAACTTTATCATTTAAGACTTCACTACTATGAGATGTATGCTTCTGCTCTTTCCCCATCCACATAAGTAAATTTAACAAGATGCAGGTTTATTTAGGTAAGAATTACATATTCTTCTTCGGAGTTATTTTAAACCCCAATGCAAGTCACAGAACCAACAGAGGCGTCAGCATGATAGAAATCCAGAAATCCTTTAATCTGATTTGCATATACCATTTTTTTTTCTGTTGAAGTTTGATTTTAAAAAATCTAAACTATTTTAGTCTGAGAGCATCAACAGTGCAGAAGAACTATTTGTTTAGTGTTTGAAAAGCAAAGGCTCTCGTATTGGATTTGTTTAAGAGCAAGAAGTGCGTGAGACCTGCCACTATCTACAACGAGGAGGTGGAGATGAGGTGGCTCTCAAGTACGGGGGTTGCATATCAACACCAAACTGCACTGATAAGAGAGTAACTTTGCGAGAAGAGGTTGGCTATTATTCTTTGGAAGGCTCAGATCTGCATCATACTAGTACAAATTTACTAGCAAGTAGCCAGTGGCAGTTTACATCCATACAGCAAGAGGTTGCAAAAGGCATCCTTGTTAAAAGTACTAAGCTGCCTGGAGACAGTAACTGAAGGGAGGCACGGGTCTACACCAGATCTCTCTGAACAACAAGTTTTACCTACAGTGGAGTTAAACTGGCAACAGCCGATGCAGCATCCTATTAGGGTGCAGAACGCGCAGTCTTTGGTGTCACTGTGTGCCGATGGCTATGAGGCTGTAGAATAACTTTTTTGCCCAAATGGACTCTGCCTGAAGCAATCAGAAAGGCACCAAAGCAGAGAGTTTGTACCGTTTTTGTAATCTACCCTGGACTGCTTGGTGCATGTTTGTGCACATTCCCCATTGGCATAACCAGTGCATTCCATAATTCTGTAACATTAATATGATTATGTTACATCTGGACATGTTCTGGTTTCATTATTGCATTGTAGAGCGATATATATATATATATATATATATATATATATATATATATATTTAAAACAGACATATCTGCTCACACAGACATTAA
>VURO01048642.1:214289-230228 GCA_015108175.1 Pelvicachromis taeniatus
AGAAGCTTAAGGATGAAGATGGATACAAAGAGTATCAGACTAAGCCATATTGAAAATAATTATCATTTCAATGCACACTACATTGCATTTCATTTATTTATTGTTCTTGGTAGAACAACAATAAATATATTCATCCATCCATGTGTAGACCAGCTCTGCATCATTTAACTCAACAACATCCTCCAGTTTCTCCCTTAGGATAAGCTTGAGGATGTTGTTGGATTAAAGACCCTCCTGGGGGATTGCAAGGCTTTCAGTCCACCTGAGGATATATTTTTCTAGCAGAGAAACCAGGTCTGCCCCAGAGTCTCCTCCCAGTCAATCAAGTCAGGTGCACCTCCTGCGGGAGCCTCCTTTGAGCTTCGTTACTAAGTGTAGCCAGTTGTTGTTAACCACTGAACACCTGCTGAACTGTTTTCTCCTGGTTTACAGATTATTTTTTTGTTTTTCCGTACTCTTGATAATATTCTTCTAAATTTCACATAAAGCACCTGCTTGTTTGCACACATTTGACATGTTACAATGTTACACAGTCAAATAAATCTTGTTTAGAGATTCAAATTAAGAACATATTTTTAAACCCTTTCAGATGTAAGCATTTTGGCTTACTCGCAGAAAGTTAAGTGACTAAATAGGTCAAACGCTTTCCGGCAGCACTTCTAATGCTTTCATATTAACATGAGAAATCAGTGCTTACATTAAATTTGGGGCCCAGGGGAAAAACACACATTAACATTAGTTTGTATAAGAAACAACGAAGATGAATCGGCTTTGGATGACCTGTTGACCAACCTGTTTTCGAGCTCACCATTGGCACCAGAATCTATGCTACCTATCCTATCCAAGCTCTAAATAGACATCTAATTGAAACACGTAAAACAGGAATTTGTAACAGCTGATGTTTCTCAGAAATGAAAAATTAAGCTCAAAAACTGAATCCTTGTGAAATTAATAGTTCATTTGTATAACACTTATATAAATATAAATAAATATAAACCTGGTGTTACAAAGTGCTTCCCAGAAACTCAGAATAAACAATCAAATTAGGAATAAACAATAAAAACAATTCACACATCAGTTGAAATAGGCCACACTCGAGTGTAACATCAAAATAAGAAAACCAATGAGGTGACTCCATTGTAAAGAATACATTAAAATGAACATGCATAACCTAAAGGTTAAAAGAATAAGATGCAAGCAAGATATAAAAGCTATGTTAAAATGTACAAAAAAAGCCTGACGACACAAATGAGACTAGCAGTGGTTTAACAGAAGCCACAGACGAGGCAAGCTAGAGATCTTCAGGCAGATCATTTTACAACTGAGGAGCTCTAGCAGCAAAAGCTCAGTTGCCTTTTGCCTCTAAGCAGTTGGTGGGAACAGTTAATCTTGCCTGAGGATCTGGAGCTGAACTGGTTAAGATGGGAACGTCACTTTGAGTATATCTTCTGGAGTCAGGCCGTGAAGGACTTTAAAAGAAAAATCTTAAAATCAGTTCTAGGAGTAATGGCAGAAAGCTGCTGCCTTTTGCACAATCTGAAGTCTATTTCGTACTTTCTGATTGATACCCGTTTAAACACCACCATAGTGATCTAATCAAGAGGAAATAAAGGCATCGATGACAATGAATGAGTTTCACTAAAATGCAGAAGTGATCATATTCCTTAGGTGGTAGTAGCAGGACTGGATGACCTTGCTTTTATGTTTCTTGAAGGTGAGACTAGAATTAAATAGCACAACCAGGTTTTTGACAGCTGATTTCACATAAACTTGTAAAGGAAAAGGCGGGAATTCATACTCGGATAAAGCTTGTGTGACACAACAATAAGAATGCGCGTAATTTTAGAAAATGTGGAAAAATATATTTCTTAATATCAGTTAGTTTGTAAGACTGGACAGGTTTTGGAATTTATTGGAGTGATAGAACAATGTGTCACTGGCATAGCACTGGAAAAAAAAAAAATGTGTATGTCCCAGTACACACCCCTCAGGGTCTCCACAGTACAGAGTATGCAGCAATGTAATCACCGTAGAAAAATTCTGTCTGGTCATCGAAATTTCTTCATTACATATACACCAGCTCAGCGCTTCATCCCCTTGAACAAACTTTAATGGTTTACTGTGTCAAATGTTACACATCAAGTAACACAAGAGCAGAACAGTGACTGGTATCAGCAGTTCATCTGTTACCTTGCTAAACACAAAACCTGTACTGCGGTGCTGTCTTAAACCTGACTAAAAAAACATTTAAAATGTTCTGATGTAATGCTTCTAGAAGCTGTAGACAGACAACTGTCTATATAAGTTTATAGACAATTCTAGTCTATAACCTGTCTATAGTCTTTAATTTTTGCAGACAGAAGGCTTGAGGCCAGATCTTTTGATGAGTGGCTGCACACAAGGCTGTCTTCAAATACTCTGAAGAGTGACCAAAGGACAGAGAACTGTTAAATATTTAAAGTAGAGAACTATTAAGTATTTAAAGGGGCAGTGACATCCAAAACTTCAGTTAAGTATGTTGGAAAACAGATAAGTAATTATACAGTACAGCAGGTTATCCAAACTGAATTTTACATGATGTACACTCATTTTTGAGAAAAAAAAAAGAAAAGGAAATGGGTATAAATCTTTTAAACAGCACTTGTTCATGAATTAAGTGCTTGTAAGGATGCTTGCGCCAGCATAACATTGAAACTTCTGCATCGGTGGAATGATTAAATAAACCAACTTTAGAAAACCATCAGCTTTAAAACAAATATTTGGAACATAAACTTCAGTCATAAAAAGTTGACCTAGTATTTAAGTCTTAGAAATGGTAGAAAGTCAGCGGGGGATTATTGGTTAAAGTGGTCGGGAAATTAGAAAATTATAGTTCTTGGTCAAGAGAAGAGCTTCATAAAGCCAATATCAAACAGAAGGCACAAAGTCAGTTTTCTGAGCGAAAAATCAAAAGTTTTACAAAAAAACCCCCCAAAACTGCAGCACACTCCTGCTGCCAACTGAGAAGACTCTTATTCATGTCACTGTTTTACAGTAAATGCATTTTTATGTTGAAAAGTTGAAATACCCACTGACAAAAGCACTCCAGCTCACTCTGGTTCCAGTTCTCCTGAAATATTGGATTTGAATCACATCCCCTTCATGTGGTGGTGAAAGTTGTATAACTTTTAACCCATAATTAGCCAGTTCAGCCTGGACCAATATTCTAGGCAAGTAAGTGCATCTGTTGGTACAAGTGATGACTGGTGTGATGACAAGTGAGGCTGTGAAAGGATGACTTACCCCTTTCAGTATTTGGAACACCTAAATTAATGGTTGGTATTGAAGGATCAGCATGATCGCTGTAGTACTCCAAAAATAAGGCATCCTTTTCCCAAGTCTTCTTTATCACTGGCACTAAAGATAGAAGGAGAAAAATCAATAGAGTGTTCAGAGTTTCACAACAAGCAGACCTCATGTTCTGTGCAATGTTTTCTGACCAATTGAAAACATTCTGATATTCTGTATTTTTTAAGTAAATATTTTATTGAGGAGATGAATCGTTAAGGAGTGAAATGATAAACTATGTTCCCTTTATTCCTTCCACTTTGTTCAGATTAGATTAATTCAGTATGTACCGAAACTCTGCTCTTATGTTACTTGGGGAAAAGCCTCTTTTGATTCTGGCATGGATGACTGGCATTCAATATTTGATTAGTCATATGATTACTTACACCAAAGTAAATCACACAACTTTTCAAGGTAACTTGCAAAATAGAGGGTTTCTTCCCTTTACTTTTGCATTGCAGAGCTTTGACTCTGGGGATTTTTGTCAGACTTCAGAAATAATTTAACTTCATTGTGCTTAATGCCCAGTAGCACTGTGAAACCTGCAGCTTTTGGCAGTGGAAAGGTACTGCAGATAGCAGATTACTGTATCTGTATTTTTCATTCTATTTATACACTGCGTTTCAACTATTTATCACAGGTAGGATAAGGCACAGTGAGCACCAAGTTGCTGGCCTAATTCTTGGTGTCAAAGGTCAATGCTTTCCTCTACATTTTATTCGGATAGAATTCATCTAATTTGGATATTTGAAAGTTTCTGGGCTGTTAAAGTCGCAGAGTATTAATGCAGAGAAACACAGGATACCCTGACATCTATGTTCATCTCACATAATTCATCAAAAATGAATCAAAGTGGCATGTTTAAGATAGAAATAATAAACCAAGCAACAAAAAAAAGTTGTGTTCAGTGCCTGCACAGGTTCTGCTCTGATGAAAAACATCAAGTACAATCAAGCTCTAAGTACACATGTATCTTACATCACCATGTTAAACAGCTAAAGCAAACATGTATATTCTAAAGGCATCATTCAGGTCAGATATTGACTGCGTGAGACAATCATTAGGTTATCAAGAATAAACACCGAGTAAAGCCGCAAACCCAACCTACACATAGATTGCTGTTAAAAAAAAAGACAACTGTGGCTCTTGAAGATATAAAATGGTATTTTATCAGACAAATGCCACTTAAACTGAAGCAAAACAGCACATTAAAACAGTTAAAGCAGAGACTGTGTTACAAGATGGCACGGGGTTCTGCAGTTCTTAAGAAGGGGTGTGAATATTTCATTAAAAGAAAATGGAAAGAGAAAGGTGAATAAATTGAGTATCACTGTAAAAATGTAGTATTATTATATTACACTATCTGCATGCCACATTTCAACTGGCTTCTAAGAAAGGTAACATGCTGTCCTTTAATCTTTGATTTCAGCCTATATTTTTGTCAACTCGTGTTGATTTCTTGTGCTTTGGACAGAATAAAAGCAATAAAAAAAAGAAAAACGACTTGATAGTTCTGCATTTATTTGTGTTCCAAATCAGTGCAGCACACACACACACACACACACACACACACACACACACACACACACACACACACACACACACACACACACACACACACACACACACACACACACACACACACACACACACACACACACACAGACACACACACACACACACACACACAAAATCTACCTAAGAACAGACCTGCAGAAAGATTTTTTTTTTTGTCGTAGTACAGGCTAGTTCCCAGGTGCTACCTTCTTTTTTATTAAAAAAAAAAACTGCAATAAGATATAACTGTTGGGGCTGTTGGGGCTATTCCATATGATACTGTTCATGGTAACACCATTATAAACTCTTACCTTAACTAAAACTGTTATATAGTACTACAGCAATACCATGATATTCCCCAGTGAGCACAGACATGTCTTAAAGCGAGAGCCTACAATCACGATTTCGTTGAAAGCGAGCTACTTCAACAACCTCCAACAAAGCACAGTACTTTGGAAAATATGTAAGAAAACCATTCCCACTAAAGGTGGAAACAAACTTGTTTACCACCTGAGGCAAAAACACACCGTTGACTACAGCGGGTGATGTGTGACCCAAATGCCTGAACCTAGGATCACTGGAGCATTAGGTAGAGGCACTCCATATTACATGAAGAGCAAACAGTGAATGGAAGTAAACTGGTTAAAAAATGCTCAACCTAAGATACAACATCCAAATTAAATGATGCAAGTTATTGTTAAACTAAATTGTTACGCAGTCATGTTATAGTTATAGTTAATGTTTCTAGGGAGGCTACTTTTGTGCTTACATTTGACTTATACTGTACCGCATTTGGACAAACTGCTGTGTCACTACTATTGCGCTACAATGTTGCTGCTGCTGGCAACATGTTTCAATAGGTTCACACTTCTAACTAGACAATGGGTCATCAATAACAGTAGCTCAGAATTGAAAATGCCCTTCATTAATAATTTACTCATAAATGGTGATTGTTCATTATGTGTTGTTTCTGTATCATCAGAAATGTTGCCAATTTTCTCGCAATATCATAATATAGTTTTGAGGCTCTATTCCCCACCCCTAATGAGAGTTCATCCTACTGTATTTCATTGTCTTCGTAATCGCGACAGAAGATTAAAAAGCCTTCATACTGATTGACATCTTAAATTAAACGTGATACACTTTCATGTCTCTTGCTTTGCGCAGCTAAGCTAACCTTTGATGTCTAAATCTAATATTCATTTTCATCTTGTCTGCATTTGAAACTGATAATAGCTGCTTGGCAAAGGAAACGTAATTAAGGTAATTAGCGGAATTACTTTTGAGTGACGCCCTTTACGTATAGTGTTCAATTTGTCTGATCCATCTAAAGTTAATTTGAAATTTGATCTATTGACTTAACCTGCAACAGTTTTATCAGTTTAAAAGAGGAGTACATTTACCATAGATGGCTTAATGTTAGGGAGTGCGTGCCAGTAAGTGGCATTGCTGGATGACTGAGCATTGGGAGCAATAAGGGAGACACAGAAAGAAGTATAGCTAAAGGTATTTTTATCAGTCTAGACATAACAGTGATGGAGAGATTTACAGAAAGAGTTTGCTCATACAATCACATAGGTCAAAGGCAAAGCAAATCAATTATGAGAAAGCAAGAGGACAAAAATGTGTCATGTATAAAAGGGAAAATGTTCATCATTTCTGGATTTGGTATGAGAGGGAATGACTCACCTCTTTCACTGTGAAACTTCTTGCATGTTTTCACAGCAACAAATATATCTTCTTTATTCACAGGCTCCCCCTTTGATATAAATAGGAGACATGAGTCAAAGACAAAAAGCTCACATATCACATATAATTAAACCTGAAACTCCACATGTAATGCAGCTAAATAGTTGAAACTAAGTTTTCGGGCTATTTTAACTGTCCAAGTGATTAGTGAGAGTTCATATCTTCAAAGTGAAATTAGAATTGGATTTTTTCTTTCATTTGGTCTAAGGTCATTTTTCCTTCTAGTTGCCTTAGGTTCTCCTTTTGAAACTAAAGACAGACAGTATCTGATAACCGTGCAGCAGGTTTGAAGGGATGCAGGACTTGTGGTGAATTGTAGCATTTGTAGTCGTGGAAGTGAAAAAACAACAAAAAAAAACCAAACAAAAAAACACAGGCATGATGTGAGAGACAGAAAGCAATGAAAGAAAAACTAACATCTAAATGCAAAAACAATTCACTAAATCACTTTCAGACAGAGTGCATTAAAAATGTATGCCACATTAAAAACATCATCAGCTGCTGAACAAACTGTTACTTTTTCCAATAATGTTAATAAAACAAAATGCTATGTAATGTAAAGATCTCTTGTGCCATGACACAAACTAAAAGACACACACGGAACATTTAAATATTAATGGAGAAAAAAAGATTCTTTGGTGTTTCACGTAATGCATAAAATGTCAGGAACGAGTGAAAAATGCTCATCACAATCCGAGCAGAGCCAAATGCGGCCTCTTCAAATTGTCTTTGAGCGGCCCAGAACATAACCCATTTTTCACAATAAAAACCACAGACACACATACACATAAAAGGAAAAAAAAAAAAAAAGACAGACCTCAAGGATGCTAAGATTTTGTTTATTCTGGGTCTCTCGCCTCCCAATCGGTTTTCTTCTCAGGCCTCATTGTTTGTCGTTGGCCTGTTTTACTAATTTTTTTGAAAGTGACTGTTGTAGGACGGGAATTTGAACAATCTTCTGCCCTGAAATGTTTAGCATTTTGATAGAAACTGCTCTACAATAAGTTTAGTTATTGCCTAAAATAAAAACAACAGGCTTTGCTGTCATTGCCACTTTCGTTGTAATCATTTTGCCCTCTTAAATCTGCCTCTTGAGGCTCCTGATTCTTTGTCGACGCTGCAGCCGAGTGCTGCTCTTAAGCCACTTGCCAATTTGTCTCAACACTGTTTCGCTCACTGTCCGATTACGATACGTCCCCTCCTGTTCTGTCTGAATGGAAACTTCTCCCTGAATACTTATTAAACCTGTGACCTTCACGTTTCTCTGCTGGCTGCTTAGCTTGTTGTCCTGTTTTCTGTTTAAATGAATGTCGTTTTATGAGGATGGCGAGTTCTGTGGAGAGGGAGGTAATAACCACATGAATATAAATCTGACAGGTTGCACAGCAGCAAACATGTACCAGACTCAAGACGTGATTTGAATAACAAATGAAAAGCTCAGATTCAATTTTTGTTTTTTTTCTGTCAAAACCTGGAGGGGAAAATCATGAAAAATTTAAATGGAGAACCTCAGAAATGGGACACTCTCAGCAGCAAACTCTGGCATCTCAAATTCAACTCGCCTCACCTTAGCCACAAAACTCGAGATGCATCCATCCCAAACAATCACTTACTAGTATTACTGATCAATTTATGGTGTGTGGAGAACCAACTGCTGCAGGCTAAAGGATGCCATACCCTTCTAATAAGTTCACAAACCAAACTTCTCTCAGCTTGAGCAAACATCATAAATACACTGGAGATCCTGTGGAGAATTTTGCTTAGAATTCAGCACAGCATCGTCCGTTACTGCAAATCTCAGCAACACAAAAAAATGTACCCCTGCAAGTATGATTAAGCTTCAGTAGGAATTCTACTGACCTTACTTACATTCTGACCTAATCAATTTTCTTTTCCCATTAGTTACACCCACTCACTGGCTCCCACTCAGATACAACGAAAAATAAATATGGAAAAATGTCCTAATGGACGGTTATAAAGAAAACCGAAACTGCTTTCGTTTTTTGCATGTTTCCCCAGTGCAAAATTTAGAAGGTAGAAATATCTCCTACAGATTCATGACACAAAATAAATGTGCGTGATGATTTATGATTCAATGAGAAATACAACAAATATTCAAATATAATGCAAGCGCTAAGGTTAAGACACACACAGAGCAGTGTGTGAGCTTGAAAAAAGGTATTGCATTGCAAGGTTTGACATTTGACAGTAAATACAGAGATAAATATTTAGATATAAGAAAAGAAAATGCAGAATAAAACCTCCGATGTGACTTTGGAAACAAACTGAAAGGATGTTGCTTCGCAATGGGTAATGTTTTTTTGGCTGATGTCTAAATTAATTTGGCAAAACCGATGAAAGACTTCAGTCTCTTCTGGTTGCACAGTATGCGGTATAAAAGCAGCACTTCACTGTGAAATGTCAGCGTGGCTTGGATTCAACCTTGGGCATGAGGGCCATCGTACATCATTACATGACTGCCAATATCTCACAGTGAACCATCCTCTGTTTTGTGCTGTCATTTAATTTTGCTCCCTGTCCATTTCCTGGGAATTGAGGACAATCAAACTGATCCAAATACAGAGCAGATACTCACACACAGTGGGGGCTTTTTGCTCAGAGTGGTTGCACAGTGGCTGGCCTGGGGAGAGTCCTCTGGCACAGTGCACAGCTCAGGAACTGCAGTGAGATGCGGACCCTTCCCATTGTCCCAGATATACAAGGCAACCTGAAAAAAATCCAGACTCATGTGGTCAAGCTTATGAGTGAAGGACAGAATGCAATCCATAAGACATTATAAAAGGGAAACGTGCCGCTTTTTGTATTCCTTTATAATAAAAAGAACCGTTTAGAAAATTCCAATTAGCACATTCACTATTTAAGCCGAATAACAAAGAAGATTAAGAAGAGGAGAGAGTAGCGGGGACTTGAGAGCTGTTGAGTATTACTGCATTTCTTTCTGAAGAAGAAAATCTGGATTTCAAGTTAAATATTCTGCATGGAGAAGAGAGAGATGTTACAGTGTAAGAATGTGTCATGAGATGCGACAGCTAGTTCCGTCTGAATTGTGGCGACTGTCCAAAGTAGCAGAAAAAAAAATACAGAAACTGTAAACTTATCAGCAATGAACTGCTGCAATTCATGAAACATATTACATGTACAGTAATATTTAAAGCACACATTCATTAAACAAAAGGAAAAAAAAGATGGTTTTCAGAAAACTCTGATTTCTATATATATATATTTTTTAATATAAGGTAGATAGAAGGTGTAATATTTCTACTCAACTGAAAGAGATCTAACTGCACCACCTTTTTTCAGACTGAGCCAGATAAGTCTGATGTTGTGTTTACTCAACAAAATCCCTAGACGCCTCTCTGGCTGAATTTCAGTGATAAAAAAAATAAGAGCCTCAATACAGCACCATGACAATTCTCCAAAGTAATGAGATTTCACTTCAAGGTTAGATGAATTTCATGCCTTGCTCTTTTTTTGCGCAAATAAATTATAATGGGCTGGCATTGACTTGAGAGGGAAAAAACACTGTTAGAAAATGGTTGAAAACCAGTAGGCTCGTGATGTCGCTCCATACAAAACAGCCCAGAAGGTAACTGCATGACTTGTATCGTATCTTACCTCATGTTTAAGGTCAATAGTGAAGTCAGATTTAAGTGGCTCCTCTTTCACTTTGTTTGCAAGCCTAAAATAATAAATAAGATTTTGGAATGAAACACACAGTAAATAAATAGTAAATATATAAACGTACGTGATAGTGATGTAACCTTATTTTCTGAAGCCTGCATGAAGAACTGAGTTTTACAGATTTATTGCGCATACTCACCGAACAACTAGGGGGATGCTTAAGGCCCATGAGGCAGCAAAGTCTGGATATTTAAAGACGGAGGGGTTCTCTGCAAAGGCATAATGATGGATGATGGTCGACTCCTCATCAAAGAGGGGCTTACCCAGAAACCACTCCTGGTAAATAAGTTTAAGAGACACATTTCACTATGTAACAACTAAAAAGTTTTCATTGTTTTTTCCCCCATTAACATGCTGTGAAACATCATGAAAGGAAAAAAAATTGCACTTGTGGCCTAATTTAATTTTCGCGCTGCACTTGTCAGAAAATCTTTGAAATTATTTCCAGTGAATAGGTTTGTTGCTAACTGGGGAAATAATTAGATTTCTTCACTGAACAAAGTTCAAAGATGACAGATATTGTAGCTACAAAGGCTCTGATCATGGTTCTTGACATATCTGGTGGAAAAAGAATAATCTGACAGTTTTAGAAAATCCCCCTAGAGCTGAAGTAGATCGAGTTAAAAGGAATAGTCCAACAGTTCAGTAAACATATTCATGCTTCTGATGTAGAACTGTTAAGAAGCTCAACACCATCCTCTTATATCTGTACAGTAAGGTTAGCTGCCAGTTAGCTTATCTTAGCACCAGCAGGCCTGAACCCTTGCTGCAAATCCTACCTTTCATAAAGGTTAAAAAGTTCCTTTTGTGTTGAGTTTTATGGTCACTGTGAACATGACTTGTGTAAAGGTGTTTCTAATATTTTACTTGAACCATTAAAATTCACTATGATGTCAAGGGGGCTCACAAAACCAGGCCACACAGGAATCTGGTTGAACTCAAATAAAAGTGTTCAAGAGTATTTTGACTACATGGTCAGTAGTAACCACGCACAGCACTGAGTAATATAGGATAGGATAGAGATAGGAAGACCTCAACCCAACCACGCCTTTCCAATGTGGGAGTAAACCATTAGGACTACTCCCTCCATGATTACAACCAATAAGACCATGATCATCAGGATAAATGTGGTGGGCAACATGTGTGGCAAAGCAATATTCAAAGAATAAATATCATTTGGTGTTTCTCTCATTTTGTGCATGCAAAATGTATTTTATGTTAACAACTTTGCTAAATGGTTAGTTCTGAATATTATTCAGTACACCAGGAGTGAAAATGTGGTGAAATTTAAGTAGTGTTCATGAAGGTTGTGCTGTGAAAATGGAAATATGTCTTTAAAATGACAAATATGGCATTAACATTCAGCAGAGTTTGTGTGGAAATCCCACTAGGTCATTACATGTAAGTCTCACTAAAAATCTGATCGTCACTCAACAAGGAGCAGTAGTTTTTGTGAATCATAGATTGGACGGATAGAGTGGCTACAATCGGTAATGAATCACTTACTTTTCTTTATTCAACAGGTGACAACAGGTGGTCATAGGCTAGTGCACTCTTAGCAAGGGTCACAGCCCTGGATATATTCCCAGTTGCATCAGGAAGGCCATCCAGTAAAAAAAAAAAAAATCTGTGGCAAATCAACATGCGGATCCAGCCACTGAGACAATCCCCCTGGTAACTAATAAAGTCAAAACTATCTTCTTTTCTTTGTTCGATTTAGTTTATCAAATAAATCCACAAATTGCAACTACAGTATATCACAAGTTGCACTGTGTTTAATTACTGTCATGCTCTGGCGCCTAACTGGTTGAAGTTAATTGGAAAGTGGCAACTCATTTCTGTGAGGAGCCTTCGCTGCTAAAAACACTCTGATATGAAATCCAATTTTGTGACTTCACATGAGGCTGACCCCACTAAGCTATAACACCTGTGAGAGAAGATTTTGCCTTAGGGCGTGTTGTAATGAATCAAGTCATCAGGACGTTGTATCTGTTGCTGGCTTCGCGTTAGGATGCGTTCAATAATGAAACCGATCTCTACCTTGGAACTGAAATCCCACGCAGGGTGTAAATTGCCTTTTATGACAATCCAAGGGCATAGCAAAGTGAACTTCTTACAAACAGCATTAAAAACAAAACAAAACAAAATCTCATAAACAAATGTTAAAAAGTGTGCCACAAATTTGTGTTATTTAAATAATTCAGAAATGAAGAACTGAAAGAGAAAGTTATTTTTGCTGAGCTCAACTAAGAGAAATGACAATTCTAATGCATGAATTTCTGCAGTGCTCATTCAATATTTATACTTGGCATACTCCACCAACCCATATACATGAAAAATAATTTCATGAGTGGAGGGACAGGCCTTAAATTAGGTCTACAGCTGAGACTGGAGTGACATATCTGACAGGTTACGCTGTGAGCTGGCGGTGCTCGGTGCAGCTCGACTGTTGCAAAGAAGCTGCAGCCAACCTGATACTGTATCTCATAACTGAAGCAATGATCAGCCAAGCTGGAATGAAAACAGGAAGCTTTGGTCTCACTGATGAATTTATTAAAAAGCAAGAGAGAAAGACAGATGTAGATTAGGAGAAAATATTTTACGCTTACTTTATTTTTGTCAACTTTTGCAAGGACTTTGATGAGGGCAATCAACTTCACGTTTGTTTCTTCCTCAAGAAATACAATCCACGAAGAGTTTTTCCCAAAGGAATGCGATAAGCTGAGGACACACACGCAGGCAGAAATATATAGAGTTAAATAATAAAAACATTTCACTTCAGTCTAGTCTGAGGAGATATCTGAGGCTGAGGCTCCTGACCCAGTCAGATCAAAGCAGTCACAACATTTTCCCCAGAGGACAGAAAGACAAAAAAACAAGACAAGCACACTGAGTTCTTTCAGGGAGGAAAGCCTTTCTATATAATGGTCTGGGAATATTTCAGTGCTATAAGTCTATGCCATGGATGACGAGGACAGATTTAGATGCTATTACACACCTCCCTAAAAACAATCATAAAGCATATTTTTGATTTTTAAAAAGGCTCAGACATGTAGACAACTGAAGATAATGCCATTATCATGCTGTTCATGCCACTGAATACCTGTTGTCACACCTACATGCACATTAAGAAGGCATTTATCATAACATGAAGCAATAAATCACCATTACTGTGTTAGCAAAATGTCCAGAAAACATCAAAATGTAGCTTCAAAATTTAAAATGTACACAGTGGAAATTGACAGAAGGCAGTTTTTTCCTCATATGCAGTCCTCGGCATAAAGCTGAGTTGTGTTAACTGTTTGTAAATCACACCCAGTCATTACCAGTTCAGGGATACTTACTAAGGCAGCAGAGGAAGAATGCTCCAGTCGCCTTCATTTTCTGATAAACTGTGAAGAAGTAAAACCGTCGGTGGTTTCTGAAAGAAACAACACACAAACAAAAGATAGGAATTTCCATTTCCTCCATTAGTAGATTTTTTTATGTTCTGTATAAGTTTCATAAGGCTTATGTCTTCTGTTATTTAACATGTTTCCTTTATTATTTTAAGCTGATTTCCTCCAAATCCTACACACTGTACAGTATTGTGTGAAAAGTCTTCAGATATCCTTCATTTCTTTATATTTTAGTTGGAAAACAATTCAGCAATTTGTACAAATAGCCATGAAAATGCAGTATTTAAGGCAAAAACGGAGTTTGTATCATTCTAATGAGCTTAAAAGCTATTTGTTTGATGTGAGCACCTTTATTCTTTAACACAGCCTGAACTCTGTTAGACAGGCTTTCTTGATATTTCTTTAGATAGCCTTCAGGAACAGTTCTTCAGACTTTTTGATGGACATTCAAAGCTCTTGTTTGGATATTGGCTGCCTTTTGTTCTATTCTCTTTTAAGATGATCCCAACAATGCTTCAGTAATAATGAGGTCTGGGCTCTGGGGAGGCCAGTCCATGATTGATAGGTTTCCATTGTGTGGTTTTTATTTATCTTTTTTCTTTCTTTTTTTCTTTTTACTGTATTGGCAGCGTGTTGAACGTGGCATGCTGAGAAATTAGGTCAAAAAGTTGCCAATCAGATTCTTTCCACATGGTATTGTATGGTGGTGGATCAAAATTTGATTTACTGTTTTTTGTGTTTATAATTCCAACAATTTTAACAAGATCCCCATCACCGCTGGATGAAATGCACTCCCAGATGCCCTTAGACACTCACTTTTGTACTTCTTTCCTAACTTCTTCTCTACATATTAATGACAATTTGAACAAAAAAATGTCAAATTTTTCCATTGTGACATTTCTGATGGGGCTTTGGCAAACAGTAGATGGATCAAGTGAAGGGTCAGATTTATCTCTCAGGTCCCAGCTAACTTTCAGATACTGTTCAATTGATGTAGTTGGGTTTTTTTTTTTTTTTTTGGTTTTTCTTATTTGGGTTTTTTTTTTTTTTTTTAGGTCTTCCACCTATTCCTCCTATTTATCTGACCGATCAACTTTCTTGGCTTCATCAACCTCATCAATCTACAGATCTCAGTCCTGTCCTGTCCAGTGTGGTGTTCCTCAGGGTTCTGTTCTGGGACCCCTGCTGTTTCTGCTCGATCTGCTCCCTCTTGGGCCCATACTGTCATCTTTTGAAGACATTTCCTATCAGTGTTACGCAGATGACATCCAAGTGTATATATCGTTTCCTCCAAACTATCTTTCAAAGGTTCACAATCTCTTGAAATGTCTGACCCAAATCAAGGGCTGATGGCTGGCAGCTTTCTTCAACTAAATGAGGAACAAACTGAAATTATCATCTTTGCACTGGAAAAAACTACAGAAAAAGTGAAGGAGATTCTTGGTCCTCTGGGTGCTTCAGCTAAATCCACAGTAAGAAACCTTGGGATAACCATTGACTCAGGTTTCACTTTAGACAAGCATGTCAAATCCCTGGTCCGTTCCTGCTTCTACCACCTCAGAAACATCGCCAAGCTCAGGTCCATTGTCTCTCACCCAGAAATGGAAGTATTAATTCATGCTTCTGTTTCCTCTCGCCTGGATTTCTGTAACGCTCTTTACACCTGCCTTTCCAAATCTTCCATAAACCGGCTACAGATGGTCCAGAATGCTGCTGCCAGGCTTCTGACCAAATCCCCCAAACTCTGTCATGTCACCCCACTGTTAATGCAGCTGCACTGGCTCCCTGTGGAGTTTTGGATTCAGTTTAAGATCCTTGTGTTAACGTGGAGAGCCCTGCATGGACAGACTCCAGCCTATATTAGTGATTACCTTCAACCATACACTCCATCCAGATCCCTGAGGTCCTCTGACCAAGGCCTGCTTTCTGTCCCCAAAACCAGACTCAAGACCAGAGGAGATAGCTCCTAAACTCAGGAACTCTCTTCCTCTGCCACTGAGGACTGTCGACTCAGTGGTTTCATTCAAAAAACAACTGAAAACTCACCTTTGTAAATCCGCCTATGCAACTTGTTAAGGTTCCAGTTTTTCTTTTCTTTTGCCAAAGAAACTGTAAATTGTTTGTATCTTTTGTCGTTGTACAGTTTTTATATTCTCATGTAAAGTGCTTTGTGGTCCCTACCTTGAAAGGCGCTATAAAAATAAAG
>VURO01048643.1:0-12662 GCA_015108175.1 Pelvicachromis taeniatus
CACACACACACACACACACACACACACACACACACACACACACACACACACACACACACCAACGGACAGATTCTTTATGTGTACACCAAAAGAACAGTGAGATGGTCCAGTTAGACAAGACCTGCCCAAGGTCACGGTGCTTTATCTCTAGTAGGCTGTTTATCCCTTTCTGTTTCACTTCACTTGCATCAGAAAATATATTACAGTGACAATGACGCATTTCTGCACAATTCCAAAAATCTCAGCTCTGCTATTCTCTGGCACCGAGTATGCTGCACTCCCTGCTGGCTGATCAGAGCCTTAAAAAGACATTACAGTTTGGTCACACTATTCAAAACTGCTGCTAACCTCGGCAAGAAGAGGTAATAAACCAGGATTTTAATTAGATTTCTTAATGCTTTTAGATGATAACTAGTGCTAGTTACAGTTTTGTGATTGAGGTTAAGGTGTCATGGATTTGCAGATGTTTTCATTGTATCATTTTTGTTAGGTTAAAGTTTTTACAACTTATTGTAGGATGAATGATATAGACAGGTCAAATGAATGAAAATAGAGACACGTTTAGGAGCAACAAGCAAGTTATGTAGAGTTATATAGACAACATCCTTTAAGGGAAAGAATTGTTAATTTCACCAAGCTAATATCAAACCACTATTTACATGTATAACAATGGCATGGCTCATGGTAAAATGCTATGGGTAATAAATGTTGCCTACTTGCAGTCTAAAATCGTCATCTATTAAAAACATTTGGCTCATTTTTAAACATTTTTTCAGATTTAATTTGAAAAAATTATCAGATTTTTTTTAATCCCAGAGGAAATTACCTGGTCACAGTTGTACAGTTGCAGACGCAACGCAAGCTAAAGTACCAATATTAAATAATACAATGTATTGCAAAATAGCTCTCCCTCTAATATATAAAGATCACTGATATATTGCACAAAGACAAACACAAATTGGACAAAGAGTACACACTTAAGTGTACTGCAAATGGTTTTCTGGTAGCCTGACAAAAATTCTACTTTTTAAGATATTATCAGATTTAAAATGTCTTCCAGAAAGCGTTCTTACTTTAGGAAGAGAGCCTGACTCTCTCTATCAACTGTTGAACATCTTTCTTTGTCTCCCAGATTATGTGTGGTTGATTGAAACAGGATTTTTCTTTGGGGCTGTCTATATAGTCTTGTAATAGCTTTGTGCCTAGCAGAGCAATCGCAGTGCTCCATCAAGCTCTGACACATCCATTTGTCACACTCTCTGTGGTCAGATAGAAAACCAAGGGAAGAAGCACACATACACATTGATACGCACACACGTAAAAAGAGATATAATGCCAAGCATTGTGTCCAGGTGTAAAGTACATATAGCATTATCATGTTATGACATTACTGAAAAACATGCGTCTTACCCGTTGTGTTATTTGGACACAGGCATGCCATGAACCGCTGAATGAGTCATTGAAGAAAATCCAACCTGACACGTTCAAATGGAAAAGAAAATGTTACGAACCGAGACTGACCAACACAACGCTGACATTTTACACCCTGACCAAAGTAGCCACTCAAGTGACAAGCTAAACCAGCAGATGTATTATCTGTGGTTGAACAACAATATTGCTTTGCTGATTGGGTCATTTGTAGGTGTCACACATTTACACATAACACTCAATGAAAATGCTTCTTCTTCTTTAAATGGCACTCCTACTATTACTTCATCTTTTATAATTTGCAATCAAAAAGTTCCAAAACTGTTCATAGACTCATGCACACAAACGGCATGTAACATGTTTGTGGTTGTTTCTGTTTGACCTTGAAAAATCAAGATTCTGACTTATTCTACTTTCATGTGGCACATTTGCTATTTCACAGTAATTTAACACTGAGTCAATGTCTGCAAGGATCTCCACCAATTGGCCTGAGGTAACCCAAGCTTTGACAATGGTCACGGAGTAATCACTTGCTATGACCCCGAGAACATATAGTAGTCTTTGAGATATTAGACGTAACAGCATTCAAGGTCAAAAAGATGTCAGAAAAGTATTACAAAAAGAATAAAAGGAGACGATGATGAAAAACAAAAAAGAAGAAAAAGAGAAAGAAGAAGAATCAATGTATTGCACTGTTTAAAGGGAACCAAACTTTCTTGTATTTTTTCAAAGTGGTCTGGAGCAATAATTCTCCGAGCTTTCTGAAGGTCTGTCAATGTTTTATTAACCAACCACTTTCAAAGAAATGGTTCTGTTGTTTGTTAAGCCATTTAACATTCAAGCATGAATCATTCACACATAAAAAACCCACAACTCAGGTGACGAATTAATGTCGCGTCGTGTTGAACCTGTTGTGTTGAAACAAAATTTGACCATTCTCCAGGGTTCAAATCATCAGCAGCATCTTAGGAGATGAGTTGAGGGAAAAGGTAAAAAACACTGTGTACAACCATCTGTAAAACATGGTTTAGGCTCTGTCATGAATAACGGCTGCATTTCAGACAGTTTTGTTGGAGATACTGTCAAAATTGATGGAATTATGAATGTAGAAGAGTAAAGTGAGATTTTGATCTGTGCAATAACATCTGAAGCTGAAAAGCTTCTGGTTGGCGACGGCTTCATTTTTCAACATGACAGTGATCTTAAACACGCTTTTACTCCCTGTGCAGTAAAAACATAGCTAGATAGAGCACTATAAGTCATGGACTGGCATCCTCAGAGGGCAGACTTCAACATCTTGACAGAGAATGGAGCAAAAGGCGGCCAACATCCAAAGAAAGTTCAGAATTGTCCTTCAGGAAGCCTAGAGAAGTACTCCTGAAAACTATGTGAATAAATCACAAGAAAGCTTGTCTAAGACAGTTCAAGCTTTGTTGAAGAATAAAGGTGGGTATATCCAATATTGACTTTCAAGCTTGTTAGAATGACATAACCTCTGTTTTTAATCATATTGTGAACTTTGATTTATGGTTGCAAATGTTTCAATTACACCGATTTCTCATTTTTCTAGCCAAATATACAGCTTTGAAAAGGGTTGCTCAAAACGTTTGTACTGTCTGCAGAATTGTGGACATAAGGAGAGCATACATAAATTGCTGAAAATGTCAACCAGAGAGACCTTAAGGATGGTGATTTCACAGTAGGCAGATCTGAGCCTTAACGGAAGCTACATCTGTAAATCTGTAACCGGAGACCATGAAAATGGTTGGGACATGTGTTTTTGCTACGTTTTGATTTGGTTGAAGTCTGTTGACAGGTTGTACAAAAGTGATTACTAGCAAACAGCTTTGTCCACATATGCAAAATTCCATACATAATAAGCTACATTTGATTTAATATAGATAACAGATGTTTCTGCATATTTTCCAGAATCACACATATACAGAGACCTCTAGTGACATAAATGGATGATGTCAAAAGAAATCACTTTCTTTTGACATCATTTTTTTTTAATGCTAATTATTGGTATGGATGTACACGAGTTCTTTTTCTGCTTTTGTTGGTACAAGTCCTGGAGTACACGAGTGCAGAACAAAACCACTTCTCTTTCTCCATCTGTATCATTTTAAAGTAAACTTTCAATAATGGCACAATCCCTAAATCTAATATTTTGGTCTCCAAAACATCACACGCAAACATAAACTAAGCAAAGCATCTAAATAAAAAGTGAATCACTGTCAAAAAGTGTATGTAATTGTTCTTTAGCATTATTGAACTGATGTTACCAAAGCTATTAGAATCAATAAAGCAGCCCGAATGATCCTATAATGTAGAGTGTATACACATAACCAAACTGATATGGCTGTTACTCCTAAACATTGCTTGTTTTTCTAACTTAATAAGTCAGCTCTCCGGGCAGTTTTGAAGCAGAAAATGTTATGCAATAATTCAAAAGTTTGCAGATTGTTCTGTTTTCTCTTTCATTAACTGAGTTAGAGCCGTAATAGAAGAAAGATGAGGTCACTTGGTAAAGATTCAACCCCTGGAGCTTCAGTTTTTGTCCATTCTTCTCTTTTCGAAACACAGAAAGATAAGTGAGAGCAAGAAACATCTTGTTTTCTTCTCATCTCTCTGGTCTAACTTCAATCTAGATGCTCGATTGTGCATGAGGAGGTTGATGGGGGTCGTTTGGGGTCAGAGGATGGTTCCTGTTAGAGGGATATGGTTTCATTGTAGATGGATGTTTAGACTGGCAAGCGCTCTAAAATGCACTTAACATTTTATACAAAATCTAAAGGTTGCTGAAAGCCATACCCCACCACTTGCTTTCTCTGTGTCTCTCTGCTGCTCTCTCTGTCCTAATTGATCGAGCTGCCCAGACAATCCCGTATAGCCTGCACTTATTTCCAGTCAGGCTTGTTTAAGCCTTACAGACTGGAGTCAGATGGCTTTGCCAGGGAAAGATGTCTCTTACTGTTACCAGAAAGACAGGTAGACGTGGGAGAGAGATTGCATCATGCCAAACTGAAACCCAAGGCAAACACAATAGTGTCCTGGAAATATCAAAATCGACATTCAGGTAATCTTTTAACAAGTTGTCCATTTTATGCCCACATGATTCCTTTTTTCTAAAAAGCCTTTTTTTTTTTTAACTTTTAATTTTATCTTACAAAAACTTGTCTGATGACTTTGATGAGTAGTGTCACATTTTATGCTTTGAAATAGTTTGAAGAATTTCACAGCTATTATTTCCTAAACAGAAAACTTTGACCTGGTGGGGAAATACTGCTTAAGATGATGTTTTCATTAATTTCTCTTTTTTTAAGCTTTTTATCTAAAAACACAAGAAATACGAAAACAATCATCATCATCTTCAGCCTCTGGAGAATTCATTTAATGTTTTGGAGATATTTGATATGGGTTTTTTGTTCTTACATACCGTAATTCTTAAGTAAGCTGCTCTCTCTTGGTGCATTCACACCAGATATACAGATGAGTTTTGCAGTTTTATGCCCAGGCAGGGCCTGTTCACTTGTTATTAGATAACAAATTAATTAGATATAATATGTGGAGTTGATTCCAAGAGTTGAATTTGCATTGCAAGTTCAAGCTAGGTGTGATGTTGGTGTAAGTGAAGGAAGCTATTAGACTTAAAATTTCTGGAATGGCCGAATCAGCAATCTGGTACGTTCACAGAAAGATTAAATGAGCTAAGCAACATCAAAAGGCCTGAAAGACCACAGAATATAACTAAAGTGGATCATTTTAATTGTCTTAGACAAGTAAAGAATGCTTTCAAGAAGATATCATCCAGAGAGGTCATCATGTAATTTAAATAGAGAGGGCTTACAGCAAAGTGCACACCCCTGGTTACACTCAAAAACAATAAGGCCAGATAAGAGATGCCAAAAAACACGGAGCTTATGGTATTTACCAGTAAAATTCTGTAAGCGTCCAAATACTTATGTAGATACGAATCTGCATCTTCTGCAAATTTTTGTAATTGTATGTATGTATGTAAACTTCTCTTTTTTGGTGTAAATGCACCATTAAATTGAATCAAAACATCCCTCTGCTAATACTGGCAACATTTTCTTTTTCTTATTAGGGACAGCTTGGTTTTCAACTATTACAACACTCATTTAAATTAGTAGAGCACCCTCACACACTGGTGCATGTAGTCCAGCATTCACTTCCCTCTTTTTCTTGTTTTCCTACCTGTCTGCTCTGTCTTACTCCTGTGAATCTGCTACTGTTCATCTTCCCTTAGCCATACTCGTGATATCTTTCTCTCCTTTCTTTATTCTCTTGCTACCTCTCTATACTCTCCGCTCTCTGTGGCTCTGACAGCCTCCTCTTAACAATGACCAGCAGACTGTGTAAACAGGAAAGAGGCAATGTGTTGTGGGGGTGTTTGTCTGTGTTTCATCCAGTTTGTCTGCGGAGAGAGGATATAACAATTAACTAAATGAAACACTGTATTTCAATAAATATTTATTGTTTTACTCTAGCAGTCATGTTATTGCTTCTGTTAAATTATTTCTGGACTTCTTATAAGAATGCTGCCTTTAGGTACACTCTGAGGTATTGATTTTTAAGAGTTACTAATAGCAGTAATAGCATTATCACAATGGCCTATAAAAGGCTGAGCCCTTAACCTTCACTGTAAACCGCTGCTATGTACGATGTCCATCCTTTGTGCTATAAGCATCACGTTTGATTGACTTTGCTGTTTCATTTCATCTTACATCCATCATCAGTACATCATGTCAGCATAATATTACTATACCTCAATCAATACAATTCTGTTTCTGCATCACGCTATTCTTGTGTCTAACCAATAAAGCAGATTTGAATTTAATTGAATTGAGACTGGGAGAAAGAGATAAGAAAGAAATGAGATAGTGGTGACCTTTTCTACAGATTGAAATGCCAAAGTTGTCTTTATCGGGCACTTCAGTGTTTGGCTGTTATTGACACCAGTTAGGGCTTTGCTTCACACTCATCGGTCTAGAGTGGTGGTCTGTAAATAGTCCTTAAAAAACTTTTTTTTAAAGCTATTTCAATTTCATTCATGTGATCTAGGAAGTGCATCTTAATTATTTAAGCCCCTTAATTTTAATAACTTGTTATGAGGGCTATACTTTTGTGTCGACTATAACAGAAGCATGAGCTTGAATGTATGTTTAATGTTGACAATATTTGTGTATCTGTACAGCATGCTCTCCTCTATCTGGGTGACCCGCTCTTATCTAAGCTGTCTATGGTTGCACCCTGCTACCTCACCCACTGACAAAGTCTGTATGTGTGTGTTCGTTGTACCACTGTGTGCAGCCATCACTGTGATCTCACATCAGTCAGAGGCTGCTGAGCCGCACATTGACATTCCAGGCTGCTTGTCTGCCTCTCTGGCAAAAATAGATATGTAAAACGACAAGCTCTTTCCCCCCCCCGTTTTCCCACGCATAGTTTGTCTGAGCTGTTGAGGGAGAAAAAATAAAGGTCTCTGGTCTGTGTCAGCTGAGATGAGACACAATCAGCATGTGTGGAGGGGAGTGACATATCGCCGCTTAGGCAAATGAGATAGAGAATAAGGGGCTGAAAGGAGAAATGGTTCATACCCTTAACCAGTGTTGATCCTGCAGTTAGGTAGGGTTTTACTGACATGTGGGTTTTAATGACTAAACACACAGTGAAAATATGCTATAATAGCTATGAACTCTCATAGTTTGTTAGATGGGGAAGCATCTGAAGATGGAAGCTGAGTGAAGACATCATTTAATTATCAATAGGCTCCAGTACATTAGAAGTAACTTTTGACTGCTCCCTTATTTCCCACACAGAAAATGAAGCAACATATTTGGATGTAGTGCAGTTTCTAGATGCTTTTCCAGGTGCGGTTGTCCATTTAGCCAGCCACTGGACTGGCACAAAGAGTACACTAATTTGTAACCCTCTGGGGCTGGGTTTGCATCTCCTCCTAGTCTCAAACCAGGGATCTTTCATGTGCAATGTGTTAACCACCACAACATGTAGCCTTTAGGCCTTAGTATAGTATGTAAACATAATTAGTTTCATAGCACTCGTATCTACTTTAAAACGGGTTAGGGGGGTTGGGGGGGTTAGGGTTAGTGCTGGATATACCTAATTTTAAAGCCATGTCTACAACAAGATATTTTTGTCCTGTTCCATCAAAGAAGGAAGTCCTTTTGATTATTTGGGTCTTGATAAAACTATTTAAAAGAAAATCTGAGTTTTTAAGAAAATATTGCAGGTCCTGCTAAAGACATGACAAAATGTAAACGCCAACATCTGCACATGACATTACTGTAGCTCTCAAGTGAAGCACTACATGTCTTAAATGGGAGTTCAGATGCCCCATTTAGCAGCACATTAAGACCTCAAAAATTTTACCTTTCTCAAGGACACTTCAGCACCGTTTCTCATACAGTGTTTGATTCAGGGCTGTTTTTTCTTAAAGGACTGCATTGACACACTTTGACTCTTGACTTGAAGAAATCCAGCGTGGTAAAACAGAAATATGTTTTTTTTTTCTCATCAAATAAAAGAGTACAGATAGAGCTATTTATCCTTAATATTTGTAATACAACAGCTGAAAGAGTGACTTACAGCTGGCATGGCCACGTGATAGATTACGACCTCCAAGAGCCATAATAGGAGCTGTAATAGGTATTATAATAACAGTTAGAAATAAAGACATAAGGTGATGGGAGAGTCATATATATTGAACATCTAAGCATGCAGCTTTGGCAACCGTCTCATCTTTTCAATTTCACATAAAATGACACTTTTAAATTTTCACTAAAAAAATGACAGCCACAAGCAGCCGCTGTAATTTCTTTCTAATGACATATATATATATGAATTTACAAGCCACGTTTATATTTAGAGTTGTATTATGTGGAAATCAATTAAACCTTAGAGTGACTTTACTTATTGAACTGGTTTGTGGTGTAGTTACCATATACAGTGTTGCCGCTCTTTCTCTTCGGTCTTTCGGTTTCTCTCTCCCCTCTTGTCCTACCTTGTGTGCAATATTTCAGACACTGGCAGTTTTAATACGTGTAGAAATTTGAAACGGCTATCTCTTCTTTCTCTCGTGCCTGCAGTGCCCTAACACAGCATTGTGTTGTTTACCTCAAACCCCAAAGTGTGTATAAGCATACTGTGAAAAGATCGTCCACAGTGACACAAAGGGCAAAAAGTGTAATAACCCTGGCGGTGCAGTTTAAGAAGCGGGTGGTTTTGTTTGCCTTGGTCTGACTTCCCTTAGATCTGAGTGTTGAGATGGTTTACTCAGTTTGCTGAAGCGTCTTCTTTTTTTTTTTCTTTACTTTTTTATTACTTGTCCAAAGAATGTTGTTAAAGTGGAGCTGTGCCCATTTTTAAAACTTTAAATAGTCTAAGAGTTAGCCTATATTCACTGAAACCAAAGCAATTGAAATTCCAGGAGTTTAACAAACTGTTTTTGGATTTGAGTTGATTCTCTTCACTACAGAATCCCTTCAACCTCCAAATGTGTTTTTGTTTTGGCCTTTCATTAGTGGAAAATACTCATTTTGCATAGATGGATATAAATCACTACATATGAGACCTGTCTGGTGAAATGCCAAGTTTAGAAACGCATACAAAAACCCAGTATGTGTTCAGCAACACAAACCAATGGATCAGAGGTTGTGTTCACAAACCGTGAATGCGAGACTGAACTACCATACACTTTATCAGTACAAGTTAGGCGTAATTCATAGTCTTTCAAAAAATATCACAAGACAAAGTAACTAAATGTGACATTCATGCATTAACCCAACATCAGCAGTCTTCCAGAAGTTACACAGTTTTTGAACTCTGTCTTTATTTCCTTCAGCTATCTTTGACTTGGATGACTCAGGACATGACCAGCACTATGCCTTTTTGTGAGAGCACAACAGGGATGACAGATTGCGGAGCACTGGCTCCACCCTTCTGACTACCCTTCCACTGTGATGGATGCAAGAATGAAAGGAGCATGGGGTCTTTGGATTTCATTTGCTCACCGCTGTTCTATTGCTCCTATTGATTTAGGTGCATGTGGCTGACAGGCAACGGGATACTGTGTTTGAGAGAGATTGCGTGGAAGAGTAATGTTGGCTTTTCTCGGTTTAACTGATTAATCACTCACTAAAAAACACTGTCATACAGATATCTAAGAAGAACTTGATCAAAATATGTCCAACTTATGAATCAGTGGTTTCAATCATACAGAAGGAAGGGATGGGGGTTACTGCAGCAGGTGACTCATATTTGGGGGCAGATTTCATTATATTTTGTGCGGGAACAGAACAATGTTGGGATCTATTTGCAAATAAATAAAAATAATTGAGCTAAACAGTTGAAATTATTACATCATATGCTTCTATATGACATATTATGTTTACTTATATGTATTTATTTATATTTATATTTATTTAAGAGATGTTTATATTTACTTATACAAAAGAAGTAGAAGAAGAGTCTTTCTTTTGCTCCTTCCATGCGAGCAGTCGCGAGTAGCTCTGGCATGTCCTCTAGTTTTAGGTTCAGAGTTTAGCTCCCTACATATCAAATTGACATTCTAGGTGGTGATATCTATTATGTTGGTGCTATATGACAAGAGACCAGCAGGCTGGTCTTCTCTCCTCTCATCCACACCTGCTTTGTTGGTGTTGTAATCAAGGATGATGGCTGGTTTTCTGCCTTTCTGAGCACTGGCCTCTACAACCCGCTGAAATGATCTCATGAAAATGGCAATCCCATTTGGTCTTTGTATGAGACAGCCGTGGTGCTTCGGGGTGAAAGCACCCTTCGAGGAAGAGAAAAAAATAAAAGGCTCTTTCCTCTGTTGAAATTTGAAAACATGACAGCTCAGGCTTGTTAGAGAAGTCTTACATCATCAGGAGGGGGAGAAAATATAACAAATAAATACATATTGAAATGAATACAAGTGCTGCGTTATACAACAATATTCGGTAACACTGTGACAAAGAAAAAGTATATTAGTTTATTCGAATTTGTGTCACCTCAGTTTATAGCGTGAACATCTCTGCCGTGTTTTGCTGTCATTTGTTTTTCTGATGGTTCTCTTCCTCTTTTCCAAGGTGGTGCAGATTAGGCGAAGAAGAAGAAGAAGCTAATTACATTTTCAACAACTTGTTAACTTCCCGTAAAAGCTAACATATGAGTTTATCAAAAACTGCTGAGTCTAATATGACAAATGAAATAAAGAGAGAAATGCTGACAAGCAGAGCACCACAGAGATTGCTGTCAGTAACATCACAAACTGCTGCAAATAGAACAAAGAATAATGTGGAATTAAATAGACCAATCCTTTCGAGTCACACAAATGTCGCAGATAACCGGTCCAGTTGTTTAAACCTGCATCCTACTAATATCTGATGCCCTGACGAAGATGTTTTATTGCCAAGGTGTTTGATAGGGTGGATGTTGGATTTCTTGCTTGTAGTCATTTATTTATTACTACAAGTGGGTTATGGGGGAAACACCTTACTTTATACAAATTCTTATCTGCAATCTGTTGTTCAGTTTATTGCCACTCACACAGTGAACCAGTCCAAATGAATGATGCCTTATTGTAAAATGAAAAGAGATTGTGGTCACTTTAGACGTGACAACAGCAAAATAACACATGATCCCTGAAATTATCTGTTAGTAAATAGTAGTATTAGTACGATCCTGTGTTTTGTTTTTGTTTTTGATGTTGTTTTTACATTGTAAGAATGTACTTCAATGATCACTATACCTTACCCAGAAAGTCTGTTTTCCCACATGAACGTCAGAAGAATCAACATTCAACACTGTCCTAAGTTGTTCTCACGTAGCACGCTAAAGGAGTTAGTCCGCTTCAGATTCGCTTTCATTACTGGAAATAGTCTGTTTAAGTGAGACAATGGTATGACCCGGGTAAGGGATGCAGGAGCCAACCATAATATGTCCACTTGCTTATAGTGAATTTATCAGACAATTACATATTGGTATTCTTACATGGGTACAACTGGCCACCTCATGGATATCCTATTAATGAACTGGCAGGTTAAAGACCATTTAATTTTGTATTTAAGGTTTAAGCTCCCACTGCATGTCTGAAAAGCATTGACAAGAAATTAACAGGGAATTGAGAACAGTCATGATGCACACTTAGACCACGAGGAAGTCACATGAAAAATAGCACATCTCCTTCGTTTCCTCTACGGTGTCAATATAAAAGATTTTATGACATGTCCAGTATTGTTAAGCAGTTTTTTGTTCAGTAGCAAGTATTGCCAGTATTCCTTGTTGGCACACCTTCAGTAATTTAATTGGAAGTTTTGAAGTACACAGCGAAAATCTGTTTCCATAATTCTCCAATCAAAGTATTGATTTTCTTGTTGACACACAGTTGAGTACAATGACCCACTGAGGTTGCCAGATATTGATGGAATTCCCCAAATTAAGCTTAGGCACTTGTCCATAATGAGCTCTCTATAGACCAACTCCTAATGCACACACACAGATACACTATGTGAACACATGCACATGAACACACTCTTCTCCTCATACATACACGCAGATTAAAGTGCAAAGATGTGGTCTGAATGTGGGGCAGTGCAGACGCCCATTTAGCTATACTTCTATGCTATACACCAATACTTTTATTCTGTTTGTGACAAGACAAATATGGAAAGATGTTTAGATATTATGCAAGCAGAATTTTGTGTGTAATTCACCTGCTGTTGGTTCTAATGAGGTGATTTCAATATACAGTGATGCTAACAGCAGCTTCTGAGACTAAATGAGATCAAATAATGAAGGGGGAGGTTTATTCACTTATCTTGCAGTCACAACACTTCAGCCAGTAATTATTAATTTTTATATGTTAAAAATAGCCTGAAAAAAATTATTTGGACCGTTTTTTTTTTACTTTTTCCCTTTTTCAGTTGTTTTACTTTCTTCTTATTGTGCCTTTTTTCTTAACATCAAATATCTGCCATCATGTTCCCTAGTGAGCTGAGACTCTTCATCCATCTCTCTAATAACTATTACTACTGTGAGTATGTGTGTGTGTGTGTGTGTGTGTGTGTGTGTGTGTGTGTGTGTGTGTGTGTGTGTGTGTGTGTGTGTGTGTGTGTGTGTGTGTGTGTGTGTGGGAACAAAAGGGATGGAGATTTAAATGTAAACACTCGAACGCTTTCTTAAAAAGT
>VURO01048643.1:33329-53164 GCA_015108175.1 Pelvicachromis taeniatus
GTGTGTGTGCATGCATGCGTGCGTGTGTGTGCGTGCGTGCGTGTGCGTGTGTGCGTGCGTGTGTGAGTGTGCGTGCGTGTGTGTGTGTGTGTGTCTGTGTGTGTGTGAGTGCGTGCGTGCGTGCGTGTGTGTGTGTGTGTGTGTGTGTGTGTGTGTGTGTGCGTGTGTGTGCGTGTGTGCGTGTGCGTGCGTGTGTGTGTGCGTGCGTGCGTGCGTGCGTGTGCGTGCATGTGTGTGTGCGTGCGTGCGTGTGCGTTTGTGAGTGTGTGTGTGTGCGTGCGTGCGTGCGTGCGTGTGTGTGTGTGTGTGTGTGTGTGTGTGCGTGCGTGTGTGAGTGTGCGTGCGTGCGTGTGTGCGTGCGTGCGTGTGCGTGCGTGTGTGAGTGTGTGTGTGTGTGTGTGTGCGTGCGTGCGTGCGTGTGTGCGTGTGTGTGTGTGTATGTGTGTGTGTGTGTGTGAGGGAGACAAAGAGAAAGAGTTATCATTGTGCTTGCACGACAGCAGACAGACGGTAGTTGCCTAGAAAGGTTTGGGTCTTACCCTGTGGGGTCTTAGCGTGCCCTGACACCTACATAATGTTAATTACTATCCATGATCTGGTTGAGCTGCTGTTAATACTCAGGAGAAAATTATTCCAATCCATGTGCTCATCCACAAACGGGCCTGAGACCAGATGTAACAGTTGTGTGTATGCATACAAAAAACTGACTTTGGGAACTTTATTAGCTAGGTTTAAGGAGGGGAACTACCCTTTTCAGGACAGCAACCGCATAACTTGAAGTGTATGGAAGAGATTCACATTTCCAAAGCACTGGCTTTTTTTTTTCAATGTTTCCAGCTTTTTACACTTCACCATTACAGTGGATGGACAACAAAACACAATTACTTTTGGGGTCACTCTCAAAGATATTTACAATGTATGTACAAAATACCTCAAGGGTTGCTTATTAAATACAATGTAATTTAACAACTTCTTCAGGAAATACAAAATATATGTAATAATTCATCACCTACCTAGTGAAGGATGCATCTCAGAGCGCCTTTACAATACCGTATTCTTAAAATTCACAGTCAAATCCATTTTTAGCCATAGAGAGGAACAAACTCTGAATGAGCACTGTGAAAACACTGTGCAACTTGGCTAAAGTCCTTAGAAGCACTTACCTGCTCACCACTAGCTGATATGCTCACCAAAAGACAATAAAAATCTTTATTTTCAGCATTTACTATGACCGTGTATCAGTACAGGGTTTCATGTTTCTTGGTATTGGCTGTTTATTAGCTTTTTTTGCTAATCAACAAGGAATTCCAACACACATTTATATTTAGGATTCTTCGAGTTTCAGATCTCTGTTGTCTTTATTCTCTTGCTGTATGGCACTGGCAATGGTACTTTAACTCATTCAGAGGCATCCAATTGCTGTGGACACCTGGAAATTTGTGCAAACATTTTTTTCATACATTTATAGATTTGTATTATGTTTTAATGTCTTTGACAATAAATCAGGAATTTAAAAAATGTGTTATATGTGTCAAATATTTTGCGACATATGTTTGTTTGCCCAAAATGGTGTCTATCTGTTGTAATCTGTCTGCTTTTTGCCTCAGGTCTCAAAAGCTATCTGTGAAGTTATTATTTATTCGTGAGGAGGCTTTAAAACTATATGAAAGGACTCTGATACAGGTCAATAAGTCAGTGAAGCTCACTTCTGACACATGTTTTTAGGAGTTTAGGAGATGGTAGTGGTGGAGAAGGCAGGTGAAGAAAAGGAGGAGAAAGAGATGTTGAAAATATTCAGAAGATTTGCCCAATAGTTGCAATACTCAGGAATCTGTAACTTTCTAATATTATTTTATTCATAAAAAGGCTCTGAGCAAATTATATTAAACTAATCTTTGATATATACTGTGCTTCCATGAATAGATATGGTGTTGGCATGTTCTGTCATAACATTATACTACATAATAACAATATCATTCTGATCACCACGATAATTATTATAGAAAAATGATCAGTTAATTCTGGTTCTTTGCAGGCTAATGCTATAGTATTGTCATAAAAACATGATAATAATATGATAATACAGTTTGACTGCTGTAAAAGAATGTTTATGCATCATGCAACACACATATTGTAGCCTCTAAAACACAGATTTGAGGATTTATATGGCATTTATATAGAGATTTTACATATTATATATTGTGCAATAGTGTCACAATACCATAGTATATTGAATAATGTATTTGTGTTGATTCTTGACATAAAAGTACCAATTTTTGCAAAATTTCATTAGATGCTTTTGTTTTGAGTATAAAACCATATTTTCAATCACCGTAAAATGCAGATATTTGGTTCGCTTTGTTGTGTTTTCCTAGAACAATAAAGTTTCTAACTTTTCAACATGTCTAGAATACAGTGTAATATATGAATGTCAGTAAAGGTGATGCCACTAAGAAATGTAATTGTAAACACTTTCATTGTTCTCTTTGACTGCCATACCTTTATTACCTGCTGTCACTCTGAATAAAGACAAGGAGAATGCTTCACTGATGGAGACACAGGCAGATCAATCCCCCATAAAACAAGCTGTATTGGTTTATAAATCAGGCCTCCAGTCTCTGCCTGTGGCTGCTCAATAAGCATACATCAGCTTTAATGTAAGGAGTGGGATGAGCTGCCTACTAGCTGCAGCTGGTAATAGATAATAAAGACGCACAACCGCATAAGCACACCCGTACAGACACACAAACACACACAGACAAATAAAGCACATATGAAAACAAATATGCACCAAGTAAACAAGACAACAATTGCTAATAGCATCCAAAAAGGCATTGAATTCCATGCACACATAAATGCATAAAGTATTCACACAAAGGACATTTATTGACAACCCAAACACAAGTAATTAAAAGGAGGAAAAACAAAAAACGCACACTAACAAAGTAATAGTACAACTGCTCTTCCTCATCCTTCAGTTCACACACGCACACACACACACACACAAACATTGTCTCAGGCTCTCAGTAAAGGGCTCAGGAGTAACAGTAGAGATACAGTTCAGCGGTATGAAACGGAAACCTCTCATCGTTTTGCACTTCATTAAGTTTTTAATGTTAATCTTTATTGTTACACTTTACTTGTCACAGAATTGTAATTAGCGCTGACATGTGACACAAAGAAAGTCTGTGTTTCTCACAGTGTATAGTGGAACTAAAAAGTAGTTTTGTACAAAAAAAAATACAAAACACACTCTGAAAGACAGACCAGGCTTCTATGTGCTGTAATCCCCACACCTTTCTTCCTTCTGCTTATCATAGTTTTGTTTTATCTCAGGTGTTATGCTGAGATCATTATCAGTTCATTAAATTAGTATATGCGCCCACCCTAAAGATCCAACAGATGGTAGGATAATAATCTAATTTTTGTCATAAGTCATTTAGAAATAGACTAAAATGCATGGAACAAACTAAGACCCTGTGTTTTTCTAAGATTTATATAGTTTTAAAATCAGGGAGACTAAAGAGTCCATCATAGGTCATAGTGGATAGAGACAGTATAACTGAAAGCACATACCCACTTCAAGTATCACAGTGCAAAAAACACAAAGCACTTAAACCCTTATCTATGTGGACCTACAATTTAAAAATTATGCAAACTCTAAGCATAACCAAGGGGGTTTGTGCGTTTGTCAGAAATCACTTTTTAAATATGGTGCAATATATCAGAGCAATTTACTTTAATATTATCTCTCAGCTTGCAATATATCTCTAAGTATATCTTCTATTGCTTATGTTGTTTTTCAATTTTTTTTTTCATTCATTGCATTCTTTTTCAGTTTGTTGTACATTTCATAGCATCTGTTTCAAGGAGACAGAGAGAGACTTACTGGCACCTTACTTTGGTCTGTTTAATGTGGATAGTTTCCTAACATGTGCAGGTTGCTCCGCAGGGAAGAGAAAAGGCTCTCTGTCATCAGGCTAAAAGGAGAGGAGGGAATGTGCAGGGCTGTAGTCGTTTTTGTGAGTTCCCCATAAGGATACTGCTTCAAAGTGCATTAGGGGCAAACCTCGGTCTGTTTGTGGAATTCTGCAGGTGAGAGAAAAGAAAGGGAAAGAAAACAAAAGCTTTACTGAATTTGGTTGAAGGGCTTTTAGTCCTCTGTTTGAGATGGCTTTCAGGTGTAAACTTTTCAGGAGGGTCACCTACAAGGAAAACGGGTGTTTATCAGAAGTCACAGCTGCCCCAGCTTTTAACAAAAGGAACTGCTGTATCGTAATGTCAATATCAGGTCCCCATATGTTAAACTAAGTTCCACAGCCAAACTATGACAGAGCAATGTGTAGGTGGCAGGACCTTTTGGCAACCGATATTTTTATCTCATTTCCAACAAAATAGAGTATCAAGAAGTGCAGAGCCTCACTCTGAGCTTCTCTTTCTTAAAGCAATCACACAGATATCTGGCTGCCTGGGGCCTGCCATGTTGAAGGCTGAACGTCCCACACACACGCCACACGTGCACTGAAACACAGTCAGTGTTCTGATTTGTCTGTCTGATAGTGTTGTCAGTGAGGCTGGATGTCAGAGAGAAGGAATCTATTACAGGATCGATTTGGCCATGCAATTAGGTGGCAATGGGAATTTCTCATTTCACTTTTCTCTCTGTGACAATCGTCTCTTGGGATCTTTGAAAGAGGAATAAAGTAATATACTCTGATGGCCGGCAGAGGAATAAAGAAGAGGCAGGATTATGGGAGGTCCGTGTAGTTGTGCTCCTTTGAGAGAGTTCATGCAGCACAAGAAGAAAGTAGTGGCCAGTGGTGTCGCGCTTATCCGAGAGTGCATGCATTTGAGCAAAAATGCACTCATATTACTAATTTCCGTTGTGATTTGGCTATACTTATCTTCCTTCAGAATGCTTGTCTTATTTTTCATCTATTTTGCACTATTGAGCGGGCCCTCTAATTGGACAAGATGAAACATGAGTTTAGAGTTTCAGTAGCATTCTGTCATTCTTGCTTTCACTTTGCATCACTGAAAAATAAATGAACTTTGTGAAAGAGATTCATGGAAAGGGGCCCTACACTGTTGCCAGTTTACATCACAGGATGTGTGATGTGCAAATGACTTTGTGCATTTCTACCTAAATTAAGGCATTTCATATTCCCCAATCTTAATTCACAATGATGTTGTTGTTGTCATCATGCAAGCTCAACAGTGCTGTGCTTCCTTATTAGTGATAGCATGTCAAAAACTAACACAACAACTTTTGTAGATTTTTTACAAGAATTGTGGTGGTCTTTAACAAGTTTTTTAGTTGAACTATTAATACTAACAGTCCATTCTGTATACTGTTATAGTAGGTTTTTCTGTAGAGATGCAAGTCTTATCCTACTGATTGGTATCCATGCAGAAACTAGAGGTATATTTTTTGTTATATCTATCATTACACTTTTATGAATTTGTCAGTAGTTTTTAAAAACACAAATGTTTTAGGGGTCCCAGGGGACTCCAGTCAAAAGCACATAATTCCACCTATGGAGTTTTAATGACTGGAGCTATTTATTCAGTTAATACTTACCATTAATCCCCAATGAAAGTATCATATAGTATCATGGGGGTAGGAATGCTCATTCAGTCAGTCATTTTAAAGGAGAAAGACTCCATCACTGCAGTCATCATCTGAATGGGTAATTTCCCTGGAGGGAAGTTATCAGAATATTGGAGATGTTGCTAAATCGACCTGAGACAGGTGTGGCATGCCCCGATCATGCCACATGTGAAAAGGAGGAATGATTCTGCTACACTTCAAGCTCTAATCAAAACAGGAATGACCCTCCTGGGAGTTAGGAGAACTCCATCTGTTGATGTGACTACCTAATACTTGGCTGGAAAACCTACTTGAAAAAGATGCTAGCTTTGTTCGTGGAACACACACGGGAAGTTAGCAACTGTTTGCTCCTTCTGTCACATGCCAGCATGCCCTGAGCATAGCATGTGGCAAATTGTTTGTTATAACTGCATGTTGTGTGTGTTTAGCTTTTGTTGTTTTAAGTTGTTTCTTGTCCGTAGTAAGAGCTTGGTTTGCACGGCTCTTCTATTCTGGTCTCCACAAGGGCTACCCTTTGTCCAAGATACTTTTCATGAAATTTATGAACAGAATTGTTAAGCACTGCCAAGGGGTGGAGTGTTTTGGGTCCGGCGATCTCAGGGTCTCCTCTCTGTTTTTTACAGATGATGTTGTTCTAGCGGATTTATCAGGCGGTGACCCGCAGCTTGCAACGAATGTGAAGTGTTGGGAATGTGAATTAGCACCTTCAAGTCTGAGGCCATGGTTCTCAGTCAGAAAAGGGTGGAGTGCCCACTCCAGGTCAGGAACAAGATGCTGCCTCAGGTGGAAGAGTTTATTTATCTCTTGTGCACAAGTGAGGATAGAGTGGAGTACAAGATTGAGAAACAGACGTGCAGCATCTGCTGTAATATGGATGTTGTACTGGTTGTGAAAAGAGAGCTGGGCCTGAAAATGAAGCTGCAAATTTACTGGTCAGTCTTTCCTAACCATACCTATGGTCGTAACCTAACTGTAGATGACATAAGTAATTATTAATAATGATTTAATTATAAATTATTATTATTTTGCTATTATATTTTCTTATTGCAGTAAATTATTCTACATGGACCCTATTCAGTAGTCCACGTTGTGTTAAAGGTCAGTAAGTTGAGGGTTAAAAGGACAAGTGTTTACTGAAGTACAGTAAATGAAGTTCAGTAGAGGTCTGAAACAACAGTCATGTCTGTTAAAAATAAAAGAAAGAAAGGGGGCTGTTGTTATGATTGCACAAAAGAAAAAAAAATACCAAGGAAAGCATCTTTTATACTGTGAGCACTGACTGTCCAAAGATTCATGCTGCCTTAAAATTGGCAAACCATCAGCAGTTTCAAGCTGAGTAAAAGATTCTTCTGATTTCCCCTTGTCACTATATAATCTTACCTAATAGCGGTGAGAGTTTTGCATCAGGACATCGCCTGGCAGGACAGAAGAGGCCAACGGAGAGATTTAATGAAGCCTCCTCTGCTAACTAATTAAAATCCTTCCTCTCCCCCGCTCTGCCATTAAGAAATGTTTTACCAGGAAGACGAGAGAGAAGATAGCCTGGGAGGGTTTTCTGTTTTTTTTTAACTATAGTACCAGGTGTCTATGTGTGGGTGGTGCATATAGAGTATAAAGTATGTTCAGATTTTAAACTCTGTGACCGTGTACATCTGTATTTGCAAGTTTATCTGTTGTTCCCTCCATGCTGTTTTTTTTCTGATTACATCCGAACTGAGGGGGTAGTTCCTAAAAACATGCACACACATACACATACAGTACACAGAAACAAACACACACACAGAGACACAGTTACAGCCAAAAATGCCCCTTGAAACAGAAATGAATTCCTACCCAATATTCACTCTTCTCCCCTTATGCGCCTGTGGATAAGCTAATGGGTTGCGGCATCATCTTCTGACACACGCCATTTTTCTAATATGTTTGAACTGCTGGAGGACTCCACTGGGGTTTAATTGCAAGGGAAATGTACTTAATTAAATCTCTTTACTGAACCATGTTGTTGTATATTTGCATTTTATTTAGAGGTGTAGCTATGTCGATAATTATGCTGTGATTTAAAGGAGAGTTTCTCAGTTCTTTATCATGGAAGATTCAGGTTTTTCCTCTCTCACTCTTGCTGTTTATTTTTTATTATTCAACAAAGACAGGAGATGACTCAAGGGAGCTTTTTGGCTCACTGAACTTGTTCGAGAGCTGCACATTCAACAATTTTTAAAATGATTTCAATATGCTTATTTTGATATAATGTATGTCTGCTTCAGGGAGTACCTAGCCTTAGAGCATTGAGACTGTATTAAACTTTATTATGCAAGCTTTAAGCTGCATCACAGCTGCATTATGGCAAATACACTAAACTCAAAGTGCACTGTTTTCTTCTGCTATTTATCGTATGTCTTCCAATTGTAGCCCAGGCGATTATTCAAAAAATTATCCGGCCGGCTCTGCGTTTAAAAGAGACCGGCGGTTATTGGAGACCGGCTTTTATTCCCTTCTTGGAATTGTCGCAGAAGTGTGCGGGAAAGAGGACCAAGGCGCAGTTTTTAGACTGAGGTGAAAAGACGTGCGTTTACTTACAGTGCTCCAAAACATATTCCAACAGTTCACAAATAATGCAGTTCCCAAATGTGCTCCTCCTTTGCTCCCAAGTGTCTCCTTGTCTGTGGTAGCCCAGGGCACGAGTGGTGCTCCCCGAAACTTCTCTCTGCCCGACTCTCCTCAACAGGATGTAAAAGATCAGAAAATAACAGTTAGCAGGTTTGCTAGCCCCAGTTCAAGGTAATAATCCCACTTTGATGGTCGCTGCATCTAGATTAAATGCCGCTGGTAGATGACGGCTGATTGGAAACAGCAGGCTGAGTGGTGAGATGTGCTGAGGGGTTTTTTGGGGGGGGGTTTGAGCTACGTTCCAGTCACACTCTATACCAGTTGGTGGCGGTAATGTACCATTCAGTTGTTTGCCAAACACCAATAAAATTTAAAAGGAAGAAAAAGAAGACAGCGCGGAGGGACTTCCGGGTCGAAGGTCGCCTGGCTACTATTGGAGACCGGCATCTATTTGTCGTGACATGTTTTCAAACAGGCGTTTATTAGAAACTGGCGTTTAAAAGAGACAGGGTACTAATGGAAGATACACGGTAGTATATTTTGCAGGAAATTTCCAAAGTGATTTAGTTAGGCTAAATAACAGTATATGTACATGTCATTACATGGTCATTAAAAATATGGTACGGGTAATCCTATAATAATCCTATGTCCTCTGTCCACTATGTTGAAAGTATTTAAAAAAGGGAATCATAACAAAGGGGTATTCTGTTCTACATATGTCGGCCCTGAACTCAAAAGCTGCTTAACCACTTTACAACAGTGGTTTTACATTGTATTGTGTGCTTTATTACAGTCACACGAAGGTAAGTGACTAATACCAGTGTTGTAGTGTGAAGCCCTGTTTTATAGTACCTATACTAAAAGATGAACCACAATATTATGGCGGCGCACAATGCCCTAATGTACTGTAATGTGTTTTAGGATAATATACTACTGACAATGCTGCCACCAAGATACTGTTGTGTGTTTGTGGTATACTATGCAAAAGGAAAAGTGTGCACAATTTTTTTAGGGACCAGAAGTATGTTGCAAATATGCTTGTGCATATAAAACTGTCACTAAAGTCTGTGATTTGAAACATTTCATATTTTTATGTTTTTCTATAAATAATAGTGTTTATATGATGTATCAGACTTTACTCATAGGTATTGTATATTTTAAAAACTTTAGATCAAAAGTTTTAGGTTTTGATTTTATTTGACTTTTTTTTTTTTTTTGCCATACGCAACTTGACTAGCACTTTCATCTGATTAGTGTTTTTACAAAAGAATACCTGCTTTATGACACATCTGGAGTAGATCCTATAGCTCAAAATGTTTCCTTTGCAAGTATGAATGAATTTGAAGCCAAATGGTGTGCAGACCTTTTCTATTTTAATTTGTAACATTTTTTATGTTAGAGGGCCATTAAATGTTAAATCAAATAACTGATTTCTTCATCACAGTTATATTCTGCAATAAATTTACAGACAATATTTTGACTTTTTTAAGAACCTGTAATTTCTCTGTATACTATGTTTATCTAGGTACACAAGGCTATGACAGTACCCAATAACAAACTTTTCCTTTGCAGACTTTTACAACTCTGTTTTTCAAAAACTGCTATGCTGCAAAAATGTGAATGAAAAAAAAAAACATATTTGCGGAAAAAAAACACCTTCCGGGGGTAGGGAGTGTGTAATGATTTGGGAATTATCATCTCACAACTAATTAGTTTAATGAGTAACACAATTAGATATAAAAGCAGCATCCTAGAGAGGTTGAGTTTTCTGAAGTGAAGATGGTGAGAAGTTTACCAGTCTGTAAAAGACTGCATGAGTAAAAGTCTTCAGCAATTTAAGAATAACATCTCAATAAAAATTGCAAAGATTTAAAAGATTTTGTCATCTGTGATACATAATATTACAAAGAAAGATTCAAAGGATCTGGAGAAATAATTGCACTGCAATAAACAAATGACCATTATCACCATGCCCTGATATGGAACTGCGTTATAAAACCAGCAACACCTTTGAGCTCATTGAAGAACCATGGAAGCAAAGTGGAAACCTCTCCTGTGCCTTGCCTTTTTAATTTATTTATTTTGTGCATTTGGTGATACATTAGAAATTAACATGATACTTGATACTTACTCCCAGAACAGTTTAACTTCTCTCTGATATCACAAAACTGACTTGTGATATTATCCAAATTTATTCATTAAATATATTGTAGATTACATTACACGTCATGCTGCAGTACTTAACTATGCAAATTACCACAAAGCCCAACAAGAGAATTTTGTGTACCTCTCTGTTCTTGAAAAAAAAAACTCATAGTTTGAAGCTATTAATAGAGTCTGTTAACCAACTGACAAGCAGTGAAATCACACTAACACAGATTTTATCACACATCTGTAACCAGATTTTACACCACTGCTTGATTAGAAGACAAAACAAAACAAAATTGAATTCACAAGGTCTTCACATGACAGCAATATCTGTGTAACAGAAAATGATAGGAAAGGCCCCTTGTGGTGGATCTATTTATCCACTGGAAGCCACATTGCTTAGACCAACAGCGTCCAGCAGCGGGAGTGACAGCTTTAATTTGGTAGCCAGCGGTCAACATGATTAGCGAACTGCAGGAGGCTTTCACAAAGTGGACCAACTGCCTTTGCTATCCACAGTGTCAGAGGAAAGAAGCATGGGACAAGCAATGAGAAGATTGTTAAGGCAGATAAACCTGAGGCTCTGAAGATCAGGTGCAATGCCGCATTAAACAAGTATTATTTTTATGACCTCTTATAAATGAAGGTCTCTGTATGAGTGTGTGTGTGTTGTTCTTTCTGTCAATTCTATCAACAACTCACACTTTGTGGGTCTTTCGCTGGGAACCCAAGAGAGCTGTCCTCATATTTTGGCTGTAAGTTGTTTTCTCTTAGACTTTCTCAACAGTCAGACATGCAGCCTGTGAACAGGAAAGATAGGCACCGGCATGGGGCCCCAGGCCATTAGGGGACCCCTGAGAGCTGATAAACTTTCCTCCACAGCAGTTTCTCAAAATGTGGCAACCACAGTGACCACAGCCCCCTCCTTCTTAAACAACCAGTGCACTATTTGCAATGACATCTCAGAGGGAAACCTCCTTAAAGGGGCCCCCTACTAGCTACAGCCTGTTCAGTAAGCTGCAGGCTGAGCCCATCTGTGTGTCAGAGTGTTCAGCAGCTCATTCACTGACTGTAGCTCATCCTAAACTCAAACTGTATGTAAACCTATCATTATCGAAGGAGAAGTTGTTTTGGGTTCTATCTGTTGTAAGTATTCAGTTTCCCAATATGTATGACATTACAGCCATGGTAATAGGATTTATAAATGACTTGTTATTTTATCAACGGCTATGCTCCCGGGGTTCATGTTTGGCATTTTTGTTTTGTTATAAGAGCAACACACACTCTATTCTGTGCTTATATTCTTTTTGCAGTACCAATTTGTTGTTTACTCCTCAGGTTTACTATTTATTATCGCACCATGCACACAGAACAAGCCTTGCAAAGTTAAATGTTAGCTGTCAATCAGGATAATGTCACATATCTACAGTTCAAGCTCAAAGTTATTCAGTTATTCATCAGAAACTGTATTAATCTGTGTATTTTACTGACAAACCCCATTCCTCCTGTCACAAATGACTTCAATTACTCACTTACGCTGCAAGTCGGTCCATTCAGAACATGCACTGCATTAGTTTAAGTGAACTTAGTGGAGAAAGGTTTGGGGTTTTGATTTAAGGCATGTTTGTGCATGTACAAACTTACACGCAGAGACATTATACAGATTTCATTTAACAAGGTGTATGGTATGTCAAGTACAAATGTACACACACACACACACACAAACCTCTTTTGTTTCATATGCAAGCAGAGGCTCAGCCACTGCTTCATTTTCCAGTTGGCAGGGAGTTGATGTGTTCAGATATGATTTATTGATCATGTTGAGCACATTAGTTTACCCACTGTGTTCAGTTAAAAAGCAATAACACATTTTACACCCTCTGTTCCATGCGAATGCAATAACACTAAACTAATTACGCAAACTGGGGACAACAGTGTGATTTGTAAAAGCCCGCGCTGTGCGCTGACTCTTCAGCGAGATGCTGAGAGTATTGGAAGTAATACAGTAAGATGTGATTAATTCATACACACCTTATCTCTTTCCATTTGTTTTATAAGGAAAAAGAACCACAGAGATAGTGAGATAGTGACTGTGTTTGCAGGCCAGAGCAAGCTATATAATACTAAGAAACGTGCCAATTATAATTTTCTTGGCTAATTCTAATTTTTTTTTTCCCAATTCTTGTTTTCTTTCTTGAACTATAACTGATAACATATATTTAAAAAAAAAATCTGTTTTTCAATGCAAAACTTTCACAATAAAATAAATGATTGAACATCTGCCAAATTTCCTGCAAACTGCCGTAAGTTACAGAAACAAAGTAGATGCAACAGATTTATATAATAAAACAAATGTCAAGGCACACTCACGTCATTATCTAGTGTGTTTATAATTTCACCAGATAACATGAGATCAGCTATTTTCTCTTTTTCACTCCTCTCATGATTCCTTTGATCCTTTGATCTGAGGGTGTTGGATCCATGGGTTTCTCTGAACTCTAGCTAGCTTTACCTTTAGCCATTTTGCTTTTGTTAGCTTCATTAAACTGTCCACATTCAGCTGACTGAGGATGGTTTATCTGTCTAATAAGTTTGTTGATATGAACATTTTCATAGTGCTCCCTTTGCAGTTTACTTTGGCAAAATTTGTGTTATCACCTATAGTTTCGAGCCTCCATGCTAACAACATGTTAGCAAGTGGCTGGGAGTGTGCGCATGACAATTTGCCTGCGCCACTTTACTCATGTTGATCATGTAAGACTGTCTGACTGACTGGTCACTGGTCCACACAAAGAACACTGGAAATTGGTTGGTTCTGGTCCTTGGGTGGCCTGGCCCAGATGACTTTTTTACAGCTCACTGCATCTGTGGTAATCTCTCTCACCCTGTTTTATTTTTGTATTTAAAACTGTCCTTCAGAAGTTCTTGAAAATCAGTTATAGCATTTTAAAGATAACTGTCTGTATTCACTTGTCTTTGTAGAGTTAGACATCATAAGCGAATCCCTTGTGATAGGCAGGTCTGCATAGTAATCTGAGATGTGTCAGAGTATTGTTCAGTATTGCAATATGCTAGACAGCACAATGTTAACACAACATCTTAACTGTAAACACCCTAAAATTAAACACATGCATTGATAAGGATAAGTGGAAGAGAATGTATGGATTAATTAAAGTAAACTTGAGAGATGGCTCAGGTATTTGCTAATAGTCAAACCGCTATCTTGTATGCCAGTCATTTATGATAACTCTTTAAAACTTAAAAAAAAAACAAAACTGAATGTCAGCTACTTAAGCTTGTAGTGAAGTGAGAGGTTGTGTTCCTGCCTGAATACAGCAGTGTTATGTGAAGTTCTGTGCTGTGTGTTTATCAGCTGGAGGAGGCGAAGACGGCACTGTGCGCCTCGGTATTCTAGAAAGCATTCATGATTATTACCTGGAATATTCAGTCCAGGTATCTCTTGGTTTTTCATGACCCTAGTTTGACTCCACTGACTAAATAAACAAAATCAATGGTATATAATTAAAAAGGGTTCAAATCTTTCCGTGCTTCGTGTGAATGCACAGGATGTGAAAAAAATATATATTTTTTTCTTCTTCTTCTTTCTTTGCAGTAAGTATTTAGTAAAATGTTTATTGAACGTTTTGTATTGTTATGACAAATAATAAATATTAGTTGAGAAAATGTGTGTATTTACCCAGTTCATTACATATTCTATGGTCTTTCCACAATTGAATAGGTCAGCACTTCTTATTGCACCATTTTGAAGTGCTGGTATATTTATGACTTGTTTTCTTATGTAAAGAAAATAGGAATTAGATACAGGAAAGTAGCAGCTCACCTAGGTTAAGTGAAACCTTGTTTTGTGACTAATAATCTGACCTGATCTTACCTGTATGTGTTAGTCCAAGGATTTCAAACACACATACTCACACAGACACTCAGGTCTATGCACTTTTGAAGGTGCTGCATTTTTGCCACTGCTATAGCTCATATTGGGATAGTCAGAATTAATTTTTCCTCATCATATGCTGTTATTGGTCTTTAATAAAAAAAAAACCCATATTAACTCAAATGAAAAGAATACCACAGGATTTGAAGAAATGTAGCATCCATCAGCGGTTTTTCCGTCTACACCATCAGTGGTAATTGATATTTGAGGCCTGGTTTTCTGCCCCAGCCTTCTTTTCTAGAAATGAGCTTTTGGAGCGAAGAGAAAACAGCTGAGGCGGTGGAAATGGAATTGGGTATGTGTCGCTGCATGAGAGAGTGGGATTATCCCAGCATAATGTCAGCCTTATTAAACACTATTACACTCTATAGATCAGGAATATGGAACCTGAGGAATCCGAAAAGGATATACTCCCAGTTCATTTGTGTGTTGAAGTGTGTGTGTGTAGGAGTGTTTGCAGTTGGGATTGTACGTCCATAAATGAAAGCTTTTAATTAAATTGAAGTATTATCCAGTGACTGTGGGTGACCTCTGATACCATGCAACATGGTTTATTATTATCGACATTAATATCATTATTATCGTTACTGACAAGACAGGATACACCATAGGCACAGGGTTTGAGCTGTAATTTGCAACATATAGAAAATCGAGTACAACTACATTGTTTTGTGATCTCCTGCCAGCACAGCGAATACATCTTGAGTCTTTCATGGTAACAAGCAAAATGATTTACAAAACACAAAGAGACTATTCAATGTACCATAAGGCTGACCATTCTGGGCTGCATATCAGTTTCACTTTGATTTTCTAATTTATGTATGGCAGGGATTTTACCAGACACGAACAGGCTTTGGTGTAAAAGTTGCTTTAGTTATGATGAGTTGTTGCCTGCCAGCACTACATGCCATCACACTGCGCCAGATCAAAGTAGTTAAAGGCATGCTTCTGCTGCTTTTTTGAGACTTTGCGTGACAGACCAGCTGCTGTTCCGCTTGTATTGGAAGGAGAGACAGTACTGGATGTTTATCAAAACACGACACATCCAAACAAGGAAGCTTGGGTTTTATTAAAGTTACAGTAAACTTGGTTCATGAACAAGACAAAAACATTAAATAACAACTTACATTTACAATTTTATTTTATTATCTTTCTCTCCCATGTTGCATTAGATAAACACAAAGTGTGGGACTGACCACAAAGCCTTTTGCTGTAGTTTACATTAACATATAGACATGGCACATAGTGATAAAAAACACTAGCACAAATTAATAACACAGCGATCACCCTAAGCAAGGCAACAAAGAGCACTACAGTGAAGCAGTGCAGATGACTGATGTGTTATCATTACACTAATACTGTGCTGCCCACAGGTAACTTTTTCTTTGTCACTTGCAGTCATCGGAGGAATAGTTACGGTGAATTATTGTCTAATAATTTAGATCTTGGACTTAGTATTGTTACAGTAATTAAAACGCCAACTCATATCAGTGTTAGGTCAGAGGCTGTCCATCATGAGGGATGACATTTAACAGGAATGTCCATGTGGAACACTAAAAAAAGTACAATATCTGTTTTTAACTGATTTTTATGAGGATTTCTCTGAATGTGAATTATATATTTTAATCCAAGGTTTAAAAATATGGAAAACATACATAAAAATGTATTTTCATTTTACATTAACATTTACATTCTTAAAAGGCAGCTAACGTGACAGTATACAGAATTAACTATTTTGGGGTGTCTTTTAAATATTCCAGTAATGTTATACTAGCTGTTGAGGTCAATGTACAAAAACCTAATTTAATCTAATCTGATCTAAGCTCTAATCTAACCCTGCTCATCCTGCTCAGACTAATAGCTGTGCATGATCCCGGGAAGTTCAGCAGGAATACACCAGATAGTACGTTCTGTTACGTACTCTAACCAGAGTACGTAACACAGCCATCAGCACTCTCAGTCTCAGATGTCTCACCAGTGTATGGTGTTATTCATTTGAAAATTAAACTCGGCACAAGGGAGTTCAAGTTCAACAGTCATTTCATGTTTCATTGTATGAAAGTTAACTAAGCCTTAAAACAGGCTCGGCTGTCGACATGAAACATTTCTAAACAAGACATAAATTGTCAAAGACAAGAAAACACTCCAATCTTTGGTACTGACAGACCTTAGATTATACAAGCATGTGCCAGCGCACTCTGAAGCATGCATGTAAGGTGCGCCATAAATCATATAATATTACTGTGGATGGGACACTTTAACTTGTGTTCCCTATCAAAAAACTGTATAAGTACAAATGAAAATGGTAGAAATATTCAGAAAATGATTTTAAATTGATATTGATTTTTAGGCAGGTCTTTCCTTACAGGGCAAAAATATGATTCCATTAACACTGTTAACAACAGGACAATTTGAAGGAACTCTGGTCTCCCATATATAACTCTAATTCAAAGAAACAGGAATTTGTGGTTAAATCATGGCTCAATTTTGCAAAAGGTCTACAGAAAACAGAAACAGAAAACAATCCTCACTACAAGCCTGTGCCCAAAGCTATTCAATCGCATATTTATTTCTGACTGTTTTTGTAATGCATGCAGGCCCCCTATTTTCTGAGCTTGAGTTCCCTCATTTACTGCAGATGGGAAGCAGTTAGAGGAAAAGTGGAATTATCTCCAACTTTGCTATGTAGCATAAAAATCAAGACCAAGGCTGAAAGCCATAAACACTGCATTTTCTGAGCTAAGCACGCTTTTGCATTTTAACTTTGAATTTTTTTAATATTAAAAATTTGTACCTGTTCATATATTTTATTTTGATAGAACATGCAATGTACTGCATGCTGTTTATCCTGAGTGCAAGGAAGGTGATACTGTGCAACAGGGGGAGTAACACACACACACACGCACGCACACACTTCCTTAAAATGTTACTTAGTGAAACAGTTTCTTACTACCAGCTAAACTATCCAATCTGTGACAAAGTAAAACAATTTTGGTGACATAAGTGAGTTTTAAAGTGTGTGTTTGTACATTTCAGCCAATGTGTGGGGAGAGTGTGTTGTCCTCAGATCATTAACAAAAGAAACTGGTGCCCCAATTGTGCTCATTCTTCCCTAATTACTGGCAAATGCTTCCCGCTAGTCCCATGAAGGCACACTCTGTCATCCCAGATGACTGCACTTGGAGTGCTTTCTGTCCTTTGCCAAGCAAGTCCTCTGAAGTTAAAAACTCCTACTGGACTAGAAAGACTCAGAGTGTACAGAAGCATTTCAACCATGAAGAAAAGCAAGACCTTTTTTTACTTCATTGCATTGCATTACATTACTTATTTACTTTCTGAAGAAAACAATTCATTATACTACTCATTACATTACTTTTGCTTTACTCTGCAGCATCGCCTGAAATGTGTTGTCATATACTGTAGTTAGCAGTTAACAATACAAACCTCAGGTTTCAAATGCTTCCAAAGAGCTAGTCTTATGTTAGCAGCATCATGCAGCTGTTTCAAAACTGGACAGAGTTGCACTTTATCAACTTGTTATTATCCACCCATGCAATTAAATAAAAGTTTGTATCCTAACTCCTCAAAAATTGTAGACTGTTCTAACATTTTCCTCCTCTGAGCAACTGAAATCAGCTGATTTTATCACAAATGCTAAAATATTTTATATCTGCGCATAACCTTCTGGCGGCGGAGAGGGGAGGGCAACCCAGCGACTGCTCCCCCATCCCCGGCGCAAGCCCAGCCCCGCTTCGCACCCCAGCCCGACCGACCCACCTCTTAGAGCCAATCCTTATCCCGAAATTACGGATCTGACTTGCCGACTTCCCTTAGCTGCCTTGTTCTAACAATCCAGAGGCTGTTCACCTTGGAGACCTGCTGCGGATACGGGTACAGTCTGGAGTGAGACTTACGCCTTCTCCCCGAATTTTCAAGGGCCAGCGAGAGCCAGCTTGCTAATCTAGTCTCTTTTTCGTGCTAATTCGTACGGCACTACTTTGGCTGGTGAACGGACATGTGACCAACATGTCACTCTTTTCCCCCGTGACTGTGTGTCTGATCACATGCCTTTCCGCCAGGCAAAATGGTGCCGTACAACAGTGAAACAAACCAAAACTAATCCTCTTACAATATCACAAAAATCATGAAATATCCTTAGAAAAGCCGCACCAGACTATAAGCCGCAGGGTTCAAAGCTTGTGCAAAAAGTAGCGGCTTATAGTCCGGAAATTACGGTAGTTCATTCTAAAGAAAACCAATTCTAATAGTTATCATAGCATTGCTTCAGTGAATTTAGCTGTTGAAAGCAGACCTTCCAACAAACAAAAATGTCTTTGAATTATATTCAGCAAATATTTATCCTTATTCTTACCACATATATTTTTTTGGAATAATGAATTAAGCGCACATGTATTTCTGTTCAAATCAGTTTCTTTTAGTTTGATTTTTCACTTGTAAATGAATGAACAAAAAAACGGAAGAAATGAAATTCAAGGCTGAAGAATGAAATTCCCAGTGGCATCAGACACAACATTAAGACAGCTGTTAAACTGAAATGTATGCATGTCAAAACACAGTTTAGTTAGTAACCACGGGTTTGCTAAGGGGGAAGCTTAAATCAAAACGTTTAACTGCACCTCAGATTTCAGCGGCTCTCATCAGTTAAACAGCATATGCTGTTTTTTTGGATAAACACATGCTAATATCCACAACACCTTGTTGAACTGAATCTCTTGAATTGATGCTCCACGTGACTTTCAGGGAGCAGTTCTAGTATAAAGTTGGGCGTGTTATTGCCCCAGAGAAGTAATCAGTTTTATTTACTGCATTTTAAAGAGTTTTCAATAATCAGTTATCGAAAGTATTAATTGCTGTCTTTCTGCATTCTCAGTATAGTCCAGTGACTGTTTTTTTTTTTTTTCAAACAATGACGTTATTTGTTTGCAGGCTTGTGCATATTAGCATTGTGTTTGCACTCCTTGAAACCTGCTACATACTAGCTAGAAATTTAACTCACCACTGGGCTGTTCACTGACCATAACTCCTAATGCAGTGTTACACATTGCTGCGTATGCACGTCAGTCTAAAGTCGTACACTCAGACAAAATATTAACTTTTGAAAATATGTCTCACAGCCTCATAGACACATTACCATAATTGTTATGAAGTGTAACTGTGGCTTTGCATAAAACCCGAAATAATTCTCTGAGTTCTCAAACATTAATTTCCACGACTAAATCCAAGTCTTCCCACGCCAGGATGCCAAAGAAGAAAACTTCCTCTACCAGAGATAATTGTGAAACAGGCAATGCTTTTTCCCCACTTCTCCTTTTGTTTTGGCAATGTGAGTGTCATCTTGGAAAATGTAAATGTTGTCCATCTACTCTGCATGTGTCGACATCAGTGCAGATGTTTTACAAAACCTTCTGCCAACACCTGTTTTCTGTTATGTCTCTATCATTTAATTTTTTTTATGGATTGTTTTTTTTTTTTGTTTTTAATTCTTAGTTTGTTAAG
>VURO01048645.1:6560-18336 GCA_015108175.1 Pelvicachromis taeniatus
GTGTATGAGTTCATGTGTGCCACAGGGAAAAAGATTGTGTTTGTGCAGGCACTTACAAGTGGGTAACATATGTAATGTGCAGGCATCTTATCTTTGCATTGATGTTCAAATCTTGCATGTATTTTAAAATTTGCCCTTTCTGATGGAAGGCATTGTTTGTGTCTTTGTCCAGTTAACCACTGCATAATCACTGGGACAGACATTCTCAGTGGTTGGTGTTTGGAACTCCAGTGTTCTTCCTGGTCCATCGTGTGTTGTTACAAAAATAAGTATTCTTCCCTAATCATTAATCTGAGCAACGTAAAGAAAAGCTGAAACAAAAAACTCCTCACAGAACTATTACTACATCATATATATTTTAAGAAACTGTTGTAAAAACTAAACCAGTGAAATAAATAAATACTGAGATATTTACCCCAGTATCATCATTTTCATCTCTGGGAACAAATAGGTTTGAACAGAGACTTTGGTGCCTTCCAATCACCTCCTGAAGGTTGTAGATAAGGGGTCACCAACATGGTGCTTGCGGGCCTGTTCTAAAAATAGCTCACTATAACAACTTACCAGTAAGCTGCATCTGTTTTTATTTTTTGTTGCTATTTTTTTAAAATCACAATTGCATTGGTATCAATTTGTTAGAGATAATACAAACTGGTAGCCCTTCATATTAATCAGTACCCAAGAAGTAGCCACTTGTAAAAAGGAGGTTGTTACAGGTCTCACTGACATCATACAAAGTAAAACTAGACAATTGTTCTCTGGGGACGGCTGCACATGTTTGATTTGACAGACACATATGCCAGACACAGTTCGTGCTGCCACCATCCCAAGGGTTCAATTTCCCTTTTAGAGACAGGAACAAAGGGGAAAAGTTTGGAGACATCACAGTTCTCCGTGAAAAGTTGTTAAAACACGTTGCGGAACTCGATTCTAGCCATCAGTCGTACTTGTGTTTTGGCTATTTGCGTAGAAAATTCATGGTTTACAAACACGACTGTATTCATGCACCGCAAGGCAAAACTGTTATATGTGTGAAAGAAAATAAGGAGGAGCATATTAGCTTCCCTTTATCCATTATATGATTGCAGAGTTGGTCTTGTGAAGATCAAATGGGTTCTTTAAACGAAAAGCATGTCACTATAGTGACTACATGTAGGTCTAACTGCTTTGGATTTAGTTTTTAGGCACATCACTTAATGCCAAGTCAGATTTATAAGTTCCTAAAATCCAACTACACCTTTGATGTTGATATGAAATCAGGTTTTGCGAAACAGTCCAGGCAGTTTAATCAAGGATGCGCTCACTTTGTGGACTATGTCAAGAGGCAGTCTGGAGAGGATTCTCAGTGGATATCCAAAGTGGGCAATGATGTCGGCGATGTTCTTTGCCACATCTAAAGGGAGGCACGCCGTCATCGGCACAGCTTCCACCCATTTGGAGTAGAAGTCGGTCACCGTCAAAATGTATTTGTGTCCATTGACTGTTTGGGGCAGCGGTCCTCGGACGTCCAGAGCAAGCCACTCCCATGGCTCCTTCACCTGCAGTCAGGACAATGCATCAGGCAGAGCGACAAAACAACCCAAAAGCCTGGTTTAGATTTGGAGAAACACCTGCAGGCAACAGTCGTACCTCTATAATGTTTTCATCGTCTTTATCCTGAGGCTGTAAAAATGACACAAGAGGAGGTGAATTAAGTGCTGCACAATATAAAAGACAAACTATTACAGATTAAAGGGGTGTAAGAATTCTGCAGCAGAGACGGGAAACTGCGACGCAAATGTGCCCCCAGGTGTCTTGACACCTGTGTGGAGCTGCTTGGTTAAAGTTAGACTGGTGAATTCGGTTTAAAAATGTCCCGGTAGTGGGTGAACTGGAAATATATGAGAATAACAGTTCATTTTTTGTTTATGATCCAATCAAGTGATCAGGCCTGTGGTAAAAACTATTTCTGTTTTATGTTATTCATCCCCTCAAAAAACTAGAACAGGGATATGAACAAATCTGTGGTTTGGGAGAATTATTACACCCCTAGTAGACTAAAAATATTCTACTTACACTGAAATTATTATCTGGAGCCCAGTGAATACTCTGTTGATGCAGGTGGAAACACACACACATAGATTAACTCACACTAATGAAGATAAACAACAAGATAAAACATATACGCTGAAAATGCCAGAAGATTAGCTAAACATAAACTCTTAAGTAATCCCAGTGATCAGTATGTATAAAATACAATTGCATTTACCCGTGGTACACAGTAATCTCCATGAAAAAAGTGTGGAAATGAATCGATCCTCATCAGTGCTTCATCAATTATAATCCTCCATTTGTCTGACTTTTTGGGATCTCTGATCATTAAAACAGAAAAAAAAGTTAAGACATTAAGGAGACAATCATATATATCTGTACAGAAATGATCAAAAATAAATAAATAAATAAAAGAATAGGGGGGGAAAATTTTAGATTTATGATGGAGAAGCTAGAAGCCTCTCTGGTGTTTGTTGCGATTTGATCTTTTTCCAAGAGAAAGTCGTCTTTGCCAACACAACAAGCCCAGAGGAAACTTTGGTTGTGACTGAAAACTGGTCTAGTGACCAGTGGCCAGACCTCCAATGCACTAATACCTCAAACCACCATGACTGTAAAAAAAAATAAATGTTTTTTAAAGTGTGTATAATAGGAAGATCCCTCCCCCAAACACACACACACACACCCAAAAAGTGAAGCAAAGGTTAGTTAGCTACTAGGTTTTAATTTTCTAACTTCACAGAAACATTTAAAACATACAAACAGTTTTAATGCATTTACGTTTCAAATGCTTTAATCAGCTTTTAAAAGAAAAAAAAACTTTTGACGTTGTGTTGTAACCACACAAACGTCACTGTAAACCTGCAAACTGTGCCATCCAAAACAACTTTTTGCAAGCTTACTGTGGTTTTTAGGCTTGTGCATTAAATATAATAATATAATATAATGTTAGCTGCTTCCATAAAGACATTAATGAACTGCAATCTCTCAGCAGGTAGCAGCTGACAAACCAACTTGTTTTTATACCTTTGAGAGAAACTGACTGGTCAGAAGTAACACATGTTTACTCCTTTTATCCTTTTTAATCACAGAACACAAAACAATTATTTTTCACAGCAAATAAAAATCAAGCAAGGAAGAATGCTTTGTATTCAGAATTTATGTTCATATTTGAATGTGTCGCTTATGACTACAAGGCAGCTCTTTTAAGTACACCTGTTTAATGATATAAAGTGCACTAAAACTAAACTTGAGACTATAAGTTGGCCAGCAAAAGCATATATGACTTTCTTTCCCAAACTACACTGTCACTATAAATATAAATGATCACAATCTGTGACACCCAGAAACTATTTCTCATAACCTCATTATGGAGTATGTTTGAATGTTACAAGCTCAGCAAATACATAACAAAAAAGTTGCAGATTCAGTGAATTAAGGAGCGATGAGAACAGGAGGAGGAAGTTGGTTTAGAGGAAAAACTTTCATGCTGCTAATATTTTTGACCACAATCTAAATTTTGATCTTTAAGCTCCTCCAGTCTTGTTTCCTTTGCTGAATAAACACTGCAAAAATTAAACCTTTCTTCATTTTAAACTTTTATTAATAACATATAGAGCCCTACATGCCCTGACTCCTACATATACAGCAGATCTGCTGAGACTGAAAAAGGTCATCTGAAAAGGTCTTTTAACTGTTCTTATTTTAAAACCAGAGGTAATAACGCTTTTGAGGTTGCCACTGCTAAACTTTCCTCAGCTTATCGGGTTCGCTGAATTTATGGTTGGTTTTCAATGACGCCTCATAACTCAGCTTTATAAGATAGCTTTTCCTTAATCGTTTGACCATTTGGCCCTTGGTTCTTTTAATGTGTGTATACAGGAATGAATGTAAGACTGCATGTTTGATCATGTACACTTATCCTTAATGTGCGGTTTGATTCAAACGGTTAAGCACTTTGTAATTATGTGCTTTACAAATAAACTTATTATTAATAATTAACAAGAAAATATCCACAAGAAGCCACTGGAAGTCTTCAAACTGTAGACTCTGACTTATTAGAGGTATAATTACTGATTAAAGAAAATGGCTCTATAGTGTAGTTGTTCACACATTTGCCTTAAAAAAGTGCAAGATCCCAAGGAGGAGACACAAATCCCTCATTAAGGGCATCCGTACTGTGCATACGGGAGCATTACTGCTTATTACTGATTTAAGAAAATAGGACTAAGACAGTAGAAAGTGTCCTTGTGTGCAGTTACATACCCAGAGGTCTCTTGTTCTGTGTGGCAGGGTTCTTTGGCCTGGAGGCGGTCCTCTGTTGCAGGGAGAGCTGATGTTGCTGATGCAACTGTATCCTTCTCTGAGCCTGTAGCACTAGGTTGCTGCATTCACAATAAATGAAACAACACACAATGTTTTTCATTTTTCTAATGAACTGATTAAATTAACTGGTTAAACAGTTAACTGTCTGGGTCAGCTCACCTTGTGTCGTTTGCGTCTCGGGTTAATGGCAGCCTGTATCATGGAGACGGTAAGAACACCTTTATTTTTAAACGAGCCTCTGGGCTCGAGAAGTTTACACAGATCAACGGGAGCAGTTTCATTATGCAGCTTAAAAGATTTCACAAATGTTTTATTTCTAAATGATGAGAACGATTATCTATGATACATACAAACCTTTTTTTTCTGTGTGTTGTCACTCGGTGTAAATATGGTGGGAACCGCATCCTCCCGAAGTGTCACACTTTTGCCCGTTTTGTCAATGTACTGCTCCTCGAAGTGATTGATGCACAGAACAGAAAAGCGAGTCGGCGTCCAGTCCTTCCACTTCATGTTCAGTAGCCATTTTTTAAGTTTTCGGGGGTTGTACAAAGGAAACCTGCAGGAACACACAGAAAAAAAGTTTTCCCCCTGTGTGAAAAGTTTTGTGTAAAACTGTAGAGTTCAGTAAGTTTTACCTGTTGACTAACTCTGTTAAAACTAATTATGATGTGCTGTATGTAATATAATAGTATTTCTATTGTGATATACTGAATGTAAGCTAGATAATTAAACACTTAAACAACCAAAAAACATAATAATAAGAGCCTAAAAAATAATTTGATAATTTACTGTTAAAAATCTCAATCAGGAGTATTTTTTGTCTCATACATGTAATATGGAGGATTTTAAGTGGTCTTTCTTCTTCTTCTTCTTCTTTCGGTTGCTGCCTTTAGGGGTCGCCACAGCAGCTCATCTGCCTCAATCTCAACCTACACACTAAGCATCCTCCTCTGTCAGTCCTCCTTTACATCCATGAACCTCCTTTGCAGTCTTCCTCTTTTCCTACTGCTTGGCAGCTCCATGTTCAGCATCCTTTGTCCAATATATCCACTGTCCCTCCTCTGCACATGTCCAAACCATCTAAAAATGCAGCTCTCTAACTTTGTCTCCCAACCACTCAACCTGAGCTGTCCCATATGATATACTCATTTCTAATCCTGTCCATTCTAGTCACTTACAATAAAAATCTTAACATCTCAAGCACCGCCTCGTGTCTTTTTGTTAGTGCCACCAATTTCAAACTATACATCATAGCAGGTCTCACTACCATCTTGTCAACCTTCACTTTTACTCTTGCCGCCATCCTTCTGTCAAAAAACAGCCCTGACGCTCGTCTCCACCCACTCCACTCTGGATGCACACTGTTCTTCACCTCTCTCACACACACTGTCTATTGTTTTGGATGGTTGACCCCACGTATGTAAACTCATCTACCTTCACTACCACTACTTCTTGCAGTGTCACAAATGGGTCCCTCTTATTTACACACATTCAGCCTTGCTTCTACTAATTTTCATTCCTCTGCTCTCCAAAGTAGTAGTAGAAATGTGACTCTTAACACTGATACAAGCCTACTTCTCTCAGCCACTATTACTTCACAAACGTGCTTCTAGCTTTGTGTTGGTTTAGTTTAACCAAAAAGCAGCGCTATTATCGAAAACTTACTTAAAAAACTTTACGTCTGGATCGCTCGAGGTGTCGCAGTTGTATGCACACTTATATCTCCCCATTTATGGTAAAATTTCGGTCAACTTGGGACCACAAAAACAGATTTTGTTGTTGCTAACGCTAAAGTTCTTTGGGAAACGTCTCAAGCTAGCAATACGGACACTTCTTCATCCTGGAGTACCTTTCAAAATAAAGGTCTATTTATCCTTCCTTACAAATAGACAGCTTTATTTACATTTATCATTAAAAATAATATTTAAGATTGATAATTAATATGAATATATAAAGACAGTTTTCATAAAATTGTGGTATTTGTGAATATTCCTGATATTAAGATTATTTTTTAACCACATGAAGACTACAGAAAATTAAATTCCGTAAATGTGATATTTCTTTGAAATAATCTAAACTAAAAGCTTTTTTTAGTAAAGTCTGCAATTCCGTGTCATCTTTCAGCAACTGTGGTTTCCCCAGACAGAGATGTCCTTAAATCACTTGTCTTATTGTAATGTAATGAATTGAATTTAGGCATTTAAAAACATATATATATACTTTAAAACACAATTCAATAAGACTAAAACTGAGTGGGGGGACTGAATTATGTATTTATTGTGTGTATGTTTACTCCTATTGTAATTTTTTTTTTGTCTAATTTTGTAATTCATTTGTATTTTAATCTAACTTTTCTTTTTTTTGTGACAACAAAAACAATGTTTAGAACAATAATTAGGAAATGGCCCCGTGGCATGTAAGAAAACTTTAATCATTATTATTATTATTATTATTGTGCGTTTACATCCTAGTAATGAATTCACATTTTTACTCACTAACTTTGCTCAAGGATGTTTCTAACTTGACACATCCGCTTTGCACCGGATGTTGTTGCTCCCTCTTCTTGTTGTGCCCTGATTGGTTAAGGCAGTTGAATACCGCCCCGTTCAACAGGAGGACGACCCAAACGATTTTGGGTTTGCATCTGTACTTTGATATTTCCTTAAGCAAAATAGCCACACACAAAAAAAGTTCCAATATAATTTTTTCCCGTGGTGATCTGTTGGGTTTTTTTTTTTTAATTAGATTAATAAAATATTATAAAATAAACCATTTTTCTCTCAAGAGTTGAGGTGGGGAAATGAATCAAATCAGGCATATTTAAAAACATCTTTTAAAGCTTTATTTAAAGCTTCTCAGCTACTTTTTGCTTTCCACTCGACTCTCCACTCATCCCAGTCGATCAGGGTTCGTTTCATTTCCCATCCAGCAGCTTCAGCACCTGAAGATTACATTTCCAGAATCATGCTTCCACTAAAGGAATCAAAGTGGATGATTGTTAAGTTAAAGCAGTTTTGCATGTGCTCACCTTTAAGTAATGGATTGAAAATGGCATCCATCAGCTTGTGACTCTCGTGCACCATTTCCCAGTGACCTTTTAAAAAAAGAAAACAGGAAGTTTTACAGTTTTTCACATTACAACAGTCTATTTTGAAACATGAAAAGAGGTAAAAGGCTCTCACTTTGCTGTTTCGGTGTGGTCCCTGTAGCTTCTCTGGAGTTTGACGAGCTTACCATGTTGCTCAGTGCCACCGCCTGGCACATCGCTCTGAATTCGTCACTCACTGAAGCTTCTGGTCCCAAACAAACACATACACAGCCTGCGAGAAAGACAGGAGGTTTAAAAAATTACTTTCCAAGTATGTAAACATGCTGCTTTTCTGTGCAGGGGTGGAAGGTAGCATACCATTTCTGACTCCTAACAGGTAAGGCATGCAGTTTTCCTTCAAAGCCAACTGAAGATCTTCTGGGCTGCAAAATGAGCACAACTATAATGAAATTCCTTTTAGTTGTCTCACACATTTCAGAAGTGGTTTTACTTTCAACATCTAGCAGACCAGTGGCTCACAGCTGGAATATACCAACTGTGGCAGGAGGAGGAATCTTTAAATAGCTCATAAATGTATCCAGAAACTGTTTCAGTTATTTAAGATTATCAAACTTTCTGCCTGTCACTGTAAGACTGAGAGTGATTTCGGGCTCAGAGGAAGGTGGACAGAAGAGACAAGGAGGCACATGAAGTGAGAAAAGCCTTCTTCTTCGCTTCCTCCATTTGCATCTTTGGTGTGAGGAACTAAGATGCATGGAACAGAATAGATAACGTGCAATTTGAGAAATGAAAGTTTGGAGGGGGTTTGGCTGACTATGGTGACTTGTTTCCGTCAATGAGATTACATTTCTTTGGTGTCTGTAAGTAAAAACTTTCGGGATAGCATCTTAGAAACAAGCTAATTTTCAGATCTAACACAAACTCTCGACTTAGCTCTGTCGTCTGAAGTGACCAACATTTGGGTTTTGTTGTGCTTTTTGTTTCTTTTTTCTTTGGGTGGTAACAGCAGCTCGTCAGTGTCTGACTTTAACTATTTAATAAAAGCTTCTCTGTTCCTGATTTTTCCTCTTTGTCTCACCTGCATACTTTCATTGCTACTTCTCCACATCCCCTGGAATTCCTGGAGAATGTCCCAACATTTAAATGCATGCAGACCAAATTTTGAAATCACCTCTGTGCAATCTCCCGCAGCCTCACTCCAAGCTTTATTGGCACAGTTTGCCCGAACTCTAAAAAAAAAACCCCAAAACAAAACAGAAGACAACTTTACTGAGACTCAACACAACACTTGCCAGTGCAATCGCACAAAAAAAAACATCATTCTTACCAAAGAAAACCGGTTCTCTCTGATTGGCCTCAGGTGGACTCAGGATTCGTTTGTCCTTCAGGTACTGCTGCAGCACGATAGAAAGCCGTGCTTCGTTGAAGGTTTCCATGACAACCGAACGCACAGCCTTGTAGTTGGCAAAAAGATGAAGCAAGGTGAAGAGGAAGAAGAGGCAGAGAGTCAATCTGAACAGGACAGAAAGGGAGAAGCAGATGAAGGCGGGTCATGTTAGAAGCATGAAACTCTCCTAAAAGGATCTAAAGCAACAGTTCACCCTCATTATTTTTACCATTATTATTTTTTATTATTATTCTATTCTTTGATTTTTTTAAATATTTTTTTTTTGTTCTTCTTCTTTATCATTTTGTTTTTTACTATTTTTTTTGGATAACTTTACTTGCTGTGCAGTACTTTAATTCAAATTTACTTGACCTGATCCTTCTGGATCATTTTTGGGGGGTTTGGAGGTATCAGCTGAGGAGATGTCCACCTTCTCTTATAACACAAACTGCACTGAACTCACCTTGAATTGCATGAAGTGCCAAGAAAAAAAAAAAAGGTTTTCTCCAAAACTAGAACCTCACATATAAACTATTATAACAGCACTGCAGGCTGGAGGAAAAACGTGTTTTTTGGGGTAAACTGATCCTTTAAGAATATAACTAGTATTTGAAATATAACTAAACTTACACTGGATTATCAGTGACGAGGGGAATGAGTATGAGACTGACCAGCAGTCCGGCCAGATTCACTAAAGTCTCCTAAAGGAAAACACAGAGATGATGATGTTATGATAGCTTTACAGATTTCACAAATTAGCTGTCCTTTTATTATTGTCGTTATTAATCAAACAGATACTTTACCTGGTTTAACTTAAAACTACTGTTAAAATGCCTTTTGTGCTTCGTTTCAAACATATCCTTTTAAAATTACCATCACATTACGTTTCCGTCCTGGTACATTTAAAACATTAATAACATGTAGACAGTGAACAGTGTAAAACTGCTCACATTGGTTTGCTTGACGATAAACGGTGTGATGAAAGTAGTAAGTGGCAGCTACCTGACTGCCGTCCTTGGCAGAGATGTCAGCCATGTTGTCTCTGCGAGCCTGATGAAGAGTGAGAGCCGCTCTAGTCGCACCGCCTGCCACTCCAACAATGGACTGGAGAACACAAACACAGATGCATGACATGCAAGATAACGCAACGTAACATTTTATACTTATCGTGCATCCTTGCAACTGCACAGTCCTTGGTCAACAAGACTGGATTTTCATTTTTATATCACTATTTAGCAGTGGGAATAGTGGGAACATTGTGGTGTAGATTAATTATTTTTTTATTAACAATAACCTGTTTTTTGTGTTTGTTTGTTACCTTGAATATCCCTGCAGTGCACACAATCAAGGTGAAGCAAGCAGGAAAGTAAGGAGCCAATATTTCCATGAACATGGCTATGTCATTGAGTATGTCAGCAAAAAGTCTGGTTGGGAATTTAAAAAAAAAAAACACATCAAAATGGGTTTCCCGTGGTGACTGGACTGGTTTGAGTCTTTCACATTTAGCACATACCTCCATTTTTTGGCCTCAGAGTCCAGCTTACTCCTGGAAAAAGATGAAGAAACTTACTTTGAGCATAATTTCTATCAGAACAAAAGACAATTCTAAAAGCCAGTGTTGTAATCTTTAACATTTTCTCATTTCTCTCTTTCTCATCACAGTTTTTAAGTGGTTATTTTGACATTTTGTTAAATGGACAGTTTTTTCTTCTTGAAATTGTTGTTTTTTTCAATAATTTTCTTGCAGCATTGTCAGCGTTTTTCTAATAAATTTGATGTTCTTTTCTTGTATATTTAAAGCTATATCTGAATCTGAAGTATTTGCTTTTGCACAGTGGGTTAGATCTCCTCACATGAGCCTTACCCTTTCCACCAGGCGAAGACGATTCTTCCCAACATGCCAGTCCCATCTGCAGGGAGACACATTTATTTGTTATCGCAACACCAGCGAGGTCAGCACCAGCTGTGCAGAGTTAATGTAAAGGTACAGTATTTTTCCACCTTTTAATAACCAGGTAACAGTGGCTGCAGCTACGGTGGCCTCCTGGTTTCCAACACCAACACCTCTGAGAGAAGCCTGTGTGGCAAGAGTCCCTGACAGAGAGCTGGAGAAGGCCTGAGAGAGGAAGAAGCACGTGACTGAAGGGGTTTAATGTCACAGACATGTAATTATCTCTGTTGTATCTCAGCCACTGTACCTGCAGAGTATCCCAGAACTGGTACTGCAGGTAATCATCGCTCACACTCTCTGGATAACCTTGAGGCAGAAAGATGCTCTGAAATCAAAAGTTCAAACTTCAGGTTGATGTTTGCAGTCAGTTTAAGCACAACGAAGTTCACTTGAGCCTTACTTTAAAAACTCCAACAACCGAGTTTCCTCCTGAGTGACCTTCACTTCCATCTCTCCTCCTCTCCATCACTCCATCTTTTGATACATACTTCCAGGACTCTGCACTGCCATATCTCTCTGTGGCCAAAACCACACCTTTGTCAGTCTCCATTTATACTTTTAAGAGCGATAGTCGGAGGGATGTAAACAAACTGAGTAGTTCTGCGTCTTCAGATCCACTGGGATGCATTTAATTAAAGTCCAGCTAACGGTGGACTTCAGCGTGACAGAGCCGACGTGTCCGGTTTTGTTTTGATTTGTGAAGTTTCCGGGGTTGCTTCCGCATTCACAGTTCCTGGTTCACTCATTGGTGGATTAGAAGTTTAAGGCGGAGCTCCAACAGAGACGGTCAAATGACGTCCAAAGAAACGTGAAAAAAAAAATAAAATTCTTTGCTTTTTCACGGTCATGCTGGCGGAACAACATGAATGAAATCAGATGATTAAAAAAAAAAGCAGGATAAATAAATAAAAAATAAAAATGGTTCACCCTGTCCTCCTGGTGTAGCGCCTGCCTTTTCTCTTTCCCTGCTTGCTGTTATACCTTTCTCTCCCGTGGCTCTGCAAGTGAATGGTCATTAACCAATCCTTTACAG
>VURO01048647.1:0-16335 GCA_015108175.1 Pelvicachromis taeniatus
TCTGACACACACGCACGCATACACACACACACACACACACACACACACACACACACACACACACACACACACACACACACACACACACACACACACACACACACACACACACGTACGGGTCTTTTTGACATAAGGACTTCTCGCCCTCTAATCCCTGCATTGCAATCCCACTGTGTTCCCATAGCCTATCTGACAACTTGAAACAAGCCATGTATACATATCCCTGCATAGGTGACAGCACTAAGTATGTCTGCCCTACTTGCACAGTACATGCACTCACATACAGCCAAGGCAGCCCAGACAGCCTGGCAGAAACACAACCTGCAGTGTTACAGTATTATGCAGTTTCCTGCAGAGACGCTGCAAGCTGATACCCTCTGATCGGCTAATTTAGTCTGGACATCCCTCTGTGCCTTAACACTATGATCATGTGATTTGCTCCTCTCTGGTCTGTTGCACCCCAACAGAAGATCAGCCCCACAGCACCACATGGACCGAACAAGAAAACAACATGACGTGAGACTTGGTAAATTTGTGTTCTTTTCTTCAAACTTACAGGATATTGTTTAAGTGTCTAATCCCTCATGGGGACAACGGATGCCTAAATATAGCATAAATGATTACACGATTACATGATGAGAACTGTTTCTCAGGCTTTACATTATATAACAGCAATTTTATTAATTTTTTCTGTTTAATAAAAGGGATGAAAACATAAGGAAAAGAAGGGAAAGACACTGTTCTGAAAGTTTAATTGGTTGGGAAAATCTACACCATCAGTAACTTCCAACTGCTTCACCAGCCAAGACCTGTTACATATCTGTTAAAGTTTCCTACCAGGTGTTAAAGGGAATTGAGATCAGGGTATTTCCCAACGATTTAAAGAAAAATCTGTTCCTGATTCAGAGGAAAAATACCTGCAAAACGCCAAGATTTTTAGTGCGTGTGTGTTTATGGTGTGCGCTCGTGAGTGGCCAGCAATGCTTTCAAAAACTAAAACAGACAGGGCGCAAGACTGTCCAATCAACCTCTGTGACATCACAGGAAACCCTAATTTCTGTAGAAAACCACAGGAAACTGTAGAATTCATCAGCAAAATGATAAAGATGCAACTGTAAAATGAAAAAGTACATTATCATACATGGTGAGGGTATACTGATTGGTCTGCTAGAGTGAATATCAAATATTACACCAGTTTAACGTTGCAAAATAGGACTAAAAAAACTAAAACACTAAAAGAAAAAAGGGGGATTTCGCACGGTTTGCCAAATGAACCCTGAGAGTTATGTTCCAAAATATTCCGATGACGAGCAAATTGGCAGATTCCTGTAAGCTCTGGGTCCAAGATAGGGAGAAATAGAGTGCTTAGAGCCCGGTTATGCTGCTAAAAACATTAACAGATGTTTTGTTTTAAAACCAGATGATGCATCCATGTCAAAACTTTTTAATACAAGGAATGTAAGTGGTGGGTACTAAGTAATTTCGATATCTGAACTCCAAGCCTGGACAGTTCTCTGCATTACCCGATAGAGATGCACGTGAGAATGCAAATGATTGGATTAGACATTAAACAGTCTTTAACCTGCCGGCCTCCTCATAAAAATCAGCGTGACGTTGGAATGCATTGATGTGCGAACAGCTAATACGCCCCTGGCACTGTGTGTCCTGCATCCTGCATAAACAACCCAGGTGGCTACTTTCGCCTAAATCACATTCCCAGAGGTGCGATCGCAACTAAAGTGGACTATTACCTGCTGTGTGCTACATGCAACTATCCAGCCTCATCCCAGGTTAATTTAGAAAAGCTTTCATTAAAACAACACGGTATCGTGTTTTTGCTATAATCATGCAATCCTTTCAAGCAGTCTAACCATGCAACAAACTTTTGCTCCAAGTCCACCGGACTGTGTTGTTGACCCCATTTGAATTTCTTCAAATAAACCTTCGAGTCCTGACCTGAATTTTGAAGAAAGTTGCAACTCGAGAAAGGAAAACCAGGACATGTAAATCCTAATTAGCCCTTAGCTGAGTGAATGAGCTGGTTTGTGTCTAGATACTTAAAGAGCCAGTACGTTCCATTAAGACCCCCCACAGGCTGGAAACATTCTCCTGCAAAGAATATACCCCCCCCCCCTCATACCCTCATGCACCTACACATCTAATAAACACAAATGCACAAAGGCCAACACATGCCTCACTTAGGCGCACAACCCAAAATCTCGCCAAGACCTTTACCCCAGCTTGTTATGGTTAAGCCAGCAAAAGAGCGCGCGAGAGGGAGCGTAACAGAGAACGAGCATCTGTTGTGAATAAGAATGGATGAAACGAGACGAAACAGAAGGCAGAGAAAAGTCACGACTAATCTGATCATTTCCAAAAGGCATTCGCACCTAAACAGCGCCTGTCTTTGCTTTATTCTGTGGTCTCGCGCTCGTCCTTTGCTCGTCGTTCTTTGCTTGACTACCTGACTCACTCAGAGACCCCCATTCTTTCCTCATATTACGGTGGTTTTTGGTTTCCCCTCAATCGCCACTCTACATATTGCAGTAACCAGGGCCATGTGTGCACGTGTGTGTATTGTAATGCTACCTAGTTGCAGCAGAAGCAGTGGGTTGAGCAGAAAATGAGGCGAGACACGTGATGCCGTACGAAGGTTCGCTGAACATATTCTGCTGTGCGAAATGTTATTTATGGGATTTATGATGCTTCGGTTTACCTTCTCGTACAGGTGGAACACACACTGATGGGTTTTTTTTTTTTATATTCTTTTATCTCATTCGTAGACAAACAGACCCATTCATGGGACCTCTGGGTGTGTGTGTGCTTGTGCTGTATGCTCATGAATGTTAACAATAGGTGCCATCTCATCCTGCCACTCACTGTGCACTATTGTCCCAACTCTCTGTGTTGATGTGTACACTGTGCAGCCAGGCACAGATACTGTTGGTCATGCTTCATCTCCCCTCCCCTGCTTTGTCTCCTCAGTGTTTTTCCTTGACAATTTTTTTGTACTCCCTTACTATCCCACACATTTTCCATTCACACGATTCCCTCAGATTAAAAGCAGGATGGGTTTTAAATACGGCACCCCCCCCTTCCGACATCAGCCTCTACGATTCAGTCAGTTGATCCAATCTTGATCCAAAGCTAATGAGAGGAAATCTGAGGATAACGAGCGGAACTTCTGGTGTAAAGTTCTTCGCTCTAAAGTGTTAATCTGCAACAGCATGCCATGAACAAAGAATCTCATTATACCTGGAATAATCCCAATTCCAGGAGCTAATGAGTAAAACTTTGACATGCCAGCTTCAAGATGACCAAACAGGCTATAAATAATGATATTCAGCATTTCAACTGCCTAAAAAACAAAGAGCGAGGCATAATTCATCGCCCTTTGAACGCGCTCAAGTTACAGGACTGATGTCTTAAAACAAAGCTTACAGTCTAATACCACACGAATGCTCAAAGGCATAAAGCAGGACTCTTATAAAGCTGTATTCATTGAATATAATTTTAATTGAAATGATTAGCAACCAACAATGGATTCCTTTGTAAACACAGATCCAGTGAAGTCACATGAAAAAATAAAAAATAAAAATAGGGGGATACAGTGGAAAGGTTACCGCTGGCCACAACGGAAGGGTTTTGAATTAAGAAAGAAAACAGCAGCTTTGCTGTAGGGAACAAGCTGTTGTTTGGTTTACATGTTTATTTTCATTAGCTGTAATAAATCGCTCGCTTTTCCCTTGTTTTTAATTTGTGCCATCTGTTCGTGAGTTGAAGACTCGAGGAAACAGAATCAAAATATCACGAATTTAAGCTCCCTTTGATTTCATAATTGGTTTAGTACACAGTGGTCCAATGAATTCAACACAAGCAGTCTGTACTGAGAGTTCAAAGGTCAGAAATAACTATAGTTAACCTGCATGGAAACATTTGGTTTAAGGACACAGCATGTCTGTGCAATTTTTGAAAAACAAGTGTCACTTTGTTCAACTGCTTTGTGCTCTTTATTTGGGGGTGAAGTTCGACTCATTAGGTATTACAACGACGACTGATTGGAAACCGGAATATCAAACATCAGCATCCTGTCTGCCTCGAAAAGACCGAACGGTTTTTGAATGTTTATAACATTTTCACGCGCTGTAAATAATATTCAGTATATAAGTATATAATATACTTTTTTACACTGTCGTCTCTTCTGTGCAAAGCACGCCAATATAGCACAGACAGAACAGTTCCCAAACACTAGGTGCTGCCCCTCGGCAGGTTTCCTAAAGTTGACCAATAAAAAAAACAAAACAGGCTTTTAGGGATAGAAGTCGCTGCTAAAGAGACAGACACTAAATTCGGTTGTTTCAGAGAATGAAGTGGAGTGGATTTTTTTGTAACTAGTGTCATGCAAAGCTACTTTACTAATTCAGCATAATAGATCCTCTGTGCCACTGAAATGAGTTTGCCACATCAATTGTGCATAATCACTTGTGTTTAGCAGTACTGTATAACGTGAGCGTCACATTGCTTTAAAGCCCATGCTTTTTTCTACCTATCTGTGTGTGTGTGTGTGTGTGTGTGTGTGTGTGTGTGTGTGTGTGTGTGTGTGTGTGTGTGTGTGTGTGTGTGTGTGTGTGTGTGTGTGTGTGTGTGTGTGTGTGTGTGCCTACATGCATGTGTGTATGCCTCTTCAGCAAGGTTCTTATCGCATGTACAGTCCCCACTGCATTACTATGTACTTCATCTGGCCACGGTAGTCCTTGTTCTGCTCTGGAGCCTCTTTGAGCTTGGATTAATCCAGTTCTGGTTAGTGACCCTCCAGCTCACAGCAGAGGAGAAACAGGACTACCTTCTCCAGGTGTGGTCTAAAACAGTGGAGTTGAAGTCCGTCTGAATACAACGCTTCTTTGGCGAGGTAGCTGAATTATGTCAAGGACTGCCACAGCAATGATTGGTCAGCCTGCTGACAGAGGACCACAAGACTAGAAAAGCCAAGGATGGACAGTGTGAAAATGTAGTGCACAAATAAGAGCACATTATTCTGCTTCTGTCAGAAATGCTAAAATGAGAGGCCACTTATATTTTGGTGGCATGTAATATTCTTGGGAGGCCAAGTAAAGCTCATGCATGGGGAAACACTAGCTTTGCTCTGTGCCAGTTTATTAATTGTGTTCTTTAATTTAGATGTATGTGTCTCTCCAACAGAGAGAGTGATGCAATTTATGTGGGGGGGGGGGGAGAAAGAAAATTATGTGGTTATTATCTTTTTAATAATATTGCATCTACCTGCAAGATACGCAGATATTAATATATGTCTGATTGGCTAACATCGACTGACAAGCCTTCTGATTAATATCCATCAAATCCTATTCAAATAGAAAACCCGGAGATTTTATTGCAGTTATCTGCGATCAGCTGGTTATGCATGAAGTCCTTTCAGTAGTTATGAGCTAGTAAAAATCCACACTGAATTGCTGCAGGGACAGGAAGTTAGTCATAATATATGTTTACATTGCCAAAGAAATGTTTCTTTTCCCTGTTGAGTTTTCTGACCTGTATCTCTCGTTCCCACAGTTGCATCGGGTCACCACACTGGAGGCAACCATTATGGAGGCACAGGCGTAATGAGGGAGAGGAGGACAGTTGATGACCCCTACTGGTCCTATTCAGGTGAACTCTCATTTATGCTCTGGCTGGAGCCTAAGTAGGAGGGGAAATTGCTTACCTTTTCTGTCTTACCTACCATTTTCCATTTTATTTTCTGCTGTTTGGCTAGCAAGCTTTTTTTTTTTTTCTCACCCCCCCGCTCCTCGCTACTATAGCAAAATGGGTTTAATAAAGCATTTATGATTCATATAATGGCATACCTGTGATGTATGCTTTTAATAAGAGCAATTAAACAAATGCACTCTGGAGTGAACAGCAGTGACATGTTGTGGAGTGAGTCTATGTTCAGATTCATAACGGGAAATAATGAGTTAATGGTCTCATTTGTAAAAGTATAGATTAGGACTGATGCATGCTGTCAGCAGTACTATGAAAATTTAATTGTTTAATTCCTAACTGCGTTATTGGTGCTTTGCTTTTAATAAAAATAAATGTTTTTGAGAAGACTTGCTTACTATGTATTGCAATCTCTTAGCTGTTTACCTTAACACATTTGGAAGATGGATGAATATAGCAGCCCTCAGTGAACTGTCTGATGCATACTTTAATGAATGATTCATTCTGCGCACTCTTATGCTTGTAAATAATCTCACAGTTGGGTTTAAATTTGCATATCACATCCTTTTGGGTGGCAGTCTTGAAGGAAACTTTTGCGAGTTATAAACCTGTAAATAAGGAAAGAAGCTGAGCTAAAATAATGTATAAAATTTTTTTAAACGGTATGTCACGGTATAATATTTTAAACTATCAGAAGCATATTTAGTCATCATCTAAGCTAAAAGTGTATTTAAACAGTTTAAGAGTTAGATTTTTTCCCATTTTCTGGTATTAAAATTTGCTGTAAGGGGAGAGAAAAAAAAGTATAAAAGCAGTGGGCTCTATGCATTTATAATGGCATGGCTCATTATTTGACTCATCAGCAGCACTTTACAAGACCATGAGTTAATGTATCTGAGTACCTGCTGAGCTCTTGGTATTTGTTTTCTTTTTATAGCATGCAACATTTGGCACTGCTTGTAATGGTAAAAGTCTTTAAATTTCCTATTTATTGGGCTTGGATGCAAAATGTGTGCACAGTTGTATGCAGAGCAGAAGATGTTTTTGTGGTGGTGAATTGATAAGCATATCCAGTTTGTTCCTTCAAAGCATTGCTTCTCATTCAGCTGTACACATCCACACCCTGGTGCAAACATAGCCCTCTGTAGGCCATCAAGCAGCTCCGATGGGAAATAGGGGTTATGTGATTTGATGGAGGGCACTTTACTGGAAGAGCTCAGGAAGGGAGGAGCACTCGGTAAAATCGTATTTACAGGTTCCAAGTTCGAAAAACACCACCTTGCAAATAACTAACTCGGCCCCTCTGCCGGTGGAGTGAATCGTGGGTCTGAAAATGAATATACTGATGGAATATTTTGTCCTCGGCGCTCCAGTTGTGAACCTGGACTCTTGCGGTTTTAGGCAAGAAAATTGTGCAAATAAAAAAACAAAACCAAAAAAACAAAACAAAATCAAACTGTGGCTACTTTGGAGTCAGGTTTGTTTGGTATTCATGTCACTCCTGATTGTGGCCCTCGTCTCTCCCAGTTGTCGAGTAAAGGCAGTGAAAAGAATGCCTTCTTTGACTGTCCAAGCGTGATTGCTTTAGGAGTTCTGGTCACTTCAGATATGGCATTGTTTTCTGTGCAGCCTACAAAAACAGAAACCCCTGATCACATTTTGCTTCTGTCTTAAACTGTGATGATAACAAACCGCTTTGGTTCTTTCATTAGAGAATGATACAACATTATGCCATATACAGGGTTTTTGGCATTGGTCCGCTTTAGCGGTGGGTATTATAGCCTCAAAATTATATCGCGATATTTCTGATTAAGAAAGAAATAAAGAACGATGTGTAATTGCTGCTTGCAGCTTGCATGCAGCAGCGTTTTAAATGTAAGCAAATGCAGGGCATTTTCCATCGTTTTATTGATGACACACTTCCCAGTTTGAAGTGTGAATCTAGTGAAAAGAGGTTCCAGCAGCAGCATTGTAGTGTGGTGGTGGTGATACAGTTTAAGTCACATGTAAGCACAAAAGTAGCCTAAGTGATTTTTTTTTTCCCCCTCCCTGGAAATCCTAAGTACAAATAAACATGATTACTTAATACTTGAGTTACTTTATTGTTCAACTAAACTTTGTAGCTCTTGTATAGTATTGTCACATAATAAACAAATATTTTCTACCTGTGATGTTTTATCTGTGGTCGAGCTTTTGCTGCTTAAAGCTTTGCTTTTCACATCAGTAATTTCCATCCACCGTTTGCTCTTCCTGTCATATGGAATGCAACTAGCGAGTGCAGCAAGTGTTGCTTGGTTGACTCATTTGTTTACTTTTGGGTCACACATCAGCAGCTGCTTGTGTCTTCTCCTTCATAGCCTGGTCGTGCTTGACGGTGTGCTGTTTTGCTTCAAGTGGTGAAGCGAGTTTGTTTCCAGCTTTACTGGGAACAATTTTCTTGCATAATTTAAAAACCACTGTATTTTTGTGCGAGGTTGTTGAAGTGGCTTCCTTTATAGGTGCGAAATTGCCATCAGAAGGTCTTGCCGTCTGACATGCCTGGGCTTGTCTCGTTGTTGTGCGTGCAAGGCAGTGTGAGTGCTTGTGCCATATCATCTCGTCTATGATAATACTCATATAAATGTATTGTTGCTATGGCAAAGCCCTAGCCCACTTAGTATTTTCTGTTTGTGCCAATGTGTAATGGCAGTAGGCTCGGTAAGCCTGGTGCAAAATCACCTGTAGCAAGGATTAAGTGAGGTGGTACACCACAAATACCTGACATGACTTTAATTTGTACCTTCAGTAATGGCCACACTCCAAACATATGGCATTTGCTGCATGAAATGGTGCTTCTGCTCTTTTCCCCTAAAGGTCAGAGCGTGTGTTTCTTTTGTCCAATGATGTTAGTGCTTGTAATAATTGATTTAGTTTAGATGGTCCACCACTCTTGTAAAACACTATAACTGCGTCTTGCTCTTCATTGGTATTTCTGTCCTGTTTGGAATGCATTCATCGACCAAACATAGAAATTTGCCTTTTAGCAAATGAAGTGACAAAATACTGATGAGAGCAGTGTTTTTTTGTGTTTTTTGGTGGGTCACACATCAATTTTGCACTGGTTAAATGTTCAGAGATGGATGTGAATAAAAAGCTGAAAAGCTTTAGAACATTTAAGCTTTTTCCAATAATGATATCTTTGTTTCTTTTGCACCACAAGGGCGAATAAATGACAATAGAAACGAGATCAATCAAATTATTGGCAGTAATTATTAAACGTCTGCATCAGTGTCCATGCTTCACCCTTTTATTTACAGGACCAAATGTAAACGTGTGTTAGTCATGTTAGTCAACACATGTCTGCAGTACTTGGATGTAGAAAAGGAAGTGCCTGGAGCATGGGTTTAAGAGAAATGACCAGTTGACCCAAGTGATGCGTAACCACATTCTTCCTTTGCGGATGTTAAGCTGCTGCTGCTGCTGCTAGCACTGCCCGGCTAAGTAATATGATAATGTGTATATTATATTCTCAGTGACATTTAAAGTATTTTTTAATGAAGACTGTAAATGTTTGTGTTGCCAGTTTGTTTAACCTTGTACATGGAGCTTGAGTGATATAGGATTTTTAAGTCAAATGCGAATATTGTTTCCACTGGAAACGCTACGTCAAGGAGAACAGAATCAACTTTTTTGGATTTACTCACCTGGATGATTGAACATGCATCAATAAGTGGATTACTTATTTACGCTTTGCTTGGATCAACTGTTTTTTGTTTGTTTATTTGTTTGTTTGTTTTTCTCCCCCATCCTTCCAAACACGTATAGAGTTTCCATCAGAGGGCAGTCTGCAACTACAATGTCAAATATAATCGAGGTTTTTCTCTCGTCTTTTCTTTACTCTTTAAACATTCATTTTATCAGCTGCTGTGAATGCCGATGACAGTACTTTGCAAATGGCTAATATCCGCTGAGAATTCATAAAGAGTTATGCTCTAGTTATAAATTAAGATTGTTTGCTTTTGAATGATTTCTTACTTTTAGGTTAGGCAACTAGTCTGATCCCTCTCTCACCCCCCTTTCAATTAAAAGACTAGTAAATTAGTTGCCAGGAACATCTTTTGACCACACCTGCGTCCACACTCCTGTGGGACACAATCTTGATATTCATGCTGAGGTCCTTCTTATTTTCTAATTAGAACATCAGGCTTGGGATGGCATGCTTCTTTGGTCAATTAAATTCTAGGGCTTTGTTTTTTGACAGTATGTTAGGTATCGTTAATAAACAGCCTGCAGCACCATTGACATACTTCTTTTTTATAACTATCTTGCTAAAGTTCTCATTTTTTGTGTTGCTGTGCTGTGTTTGTTCAGAGTAATATGCATGGTTGGCAAGAGAAGTGCTGGTAATTGGGTATCTCGGTTTTTCTATGCTGGGATGGTGGCCAAAAAATAAAATAAAACAAATAAGAAAAAAAAAAGCTATGAAGATAGGCAACTGGCTGACATGATTTGATTTTTGGACATTTATTTCATGTCCGTGTAGACCACCAGTTCCTACCAGTCAAGACAGCTGGCTGATTGTACAAAAAATAAAAGGAAAGAACTGGGGGAATACAGAAATGGCCATTACTTGAGGAAGGTAATTAGCGGCTAAGGCTGTGAATGGAGGACAGAGGAGCGTGCCTTAGCAGCTAAATGGTTATTAAAGGCATTTGCTCTGTGCAAGTGAGTGTAAAAAGAAACGCACACAGTCGGGCTAGCCTGAAGCTAGAAGCAACTGCATAGATAGACTAGCACTGTGAGCGAGACACACGAGAACTGTACGTAACATATAGAGGAGCATTGTGCCACCGGTGTGATTACTTTAGGAGTGAGGTGTTTCAAGAATGTGAAATTATATTTCTCAAGCTAAAGCAAAAATAAATCATAGTGATGAAAAAAAAATTCTTAATTTTTTTTTTATTTTTTATTATCAGGTCTATTTTTATTTTTTAAACTCACCTGCGTTTTCCAAAAGACGACTGGTTTTTGCACAGTTTTTGTTTTTCTTTAAACAATCTGGCTACACGGGACAGTGATGTGAGTTGGCTTATTGCTTAATGATATTAATTGTTGTTTCATATTTTCCATAAGAGGGTGCTAACCCCTTACATATTAGTCTAGTGCATTGAGGAGTGAAGCACATGACACATCGCCTTCCTGTGTGCTTGGATTATGAACCTCAGTAAAAGTAGCCTCGAAACCTGCACCCTGAAATTTGATTAAAAGTTATTTAAGGCATGCTGTGAGTGTGTGTGTCTGTGTGTGGGGGTGTGTGTGTGTAGCATTGGTGGAGGCATTTTTCATAAGAGGGATGATATCATACTCACTGTAAGACTCCCACAGGAACACAGCTATGCATCACTTTTCCCCTTTTTATATCTCTGCAGGTTTTCACATCATCTCTGTTAGTTTCTTTGGCTTCCTTCATCATAAGTTTTATGTTTTTGGCCAATATATGCAGTAGTTTGCTTTTGATTGGTCTCTTGTGGATTTATTGTTCTAGTTTAATTACAGCACAACAGTTGGAGTACCTTAACGTGCATTTGCAGAAGCATTATGCCTGATCCGCTGTAACAGTGTGTAGAATGAGAACCGGAAAAGAAAAACACAGTGAAGAAATACCAGCACTTCATGTTGGGGTAAATTATAGATCGGCGTCCCAAAGAAAATTGTCAGGCTTTTTATTTTTTTATTTTTTTTTTCACCCCCTGTTGTATTATGAGATTTTCTGTAGTTGCTGAATTATCTCGCAAGTCATTTCAGACTGTTGAAGCAGTCGTTTTTTTAAACGGTCTTTCCATTGATCACTGTGAGAACTTACGATTTTGGTTTGGGGGGAAAAAAATGACTATGCAAAATTGGTGAAATTAAAAATGCTGTAAAGGGCACACGCTGAAACCATAATCCTTCAGATGATCTAGTAGTCCACCTCCGCAAATTAATAACATAGCTAAAGGCTCTGCATTCCAGCAATTTTTCACAGTAATAACTTACTAATAGCTGAGTGCTTCGTATGAAGAGAGCTCCTACTGTCTTTCATGCAGCGGTTATGGCTGTTTGGATGAAAGCCACCCCGACAAGGAGTTGTAGCAACCGGAAGAGCCTGGGATTGTCTGATATGTGTGGATTATGTTTCCCCTCAGCCTAACTGTTTTATTCCACTTCACTGAGGTTGCCCATGATCATTAGCAATCTTTCCACTCATGTCTCACATAATGAAGTGAATGAAGTGTCATTTTCAATCAACTGCTATGTTGATCCAACTTAATTAGTACTTTAGAGGATACAGAACAAGATTAGGTAACTCACTGTTCTTGATTGCCAGGGCTGTTTATTTTGGTTTTGAATTAACCCTCGGCACTGGCGCTGCGAGTGCTTTTAGTTTCTTTTCTTTCTTTTTAAAAAAAAAAAATTATTTATTTATTTATTTTTTTGGCTTCACCTCTTGAGATGTATTGCGTTATTCCCTCGTAGCTAATAAGCAAAAAATTGTTGCCTAGCTTTTAAGATAAACTTGTCAATTGCAAATTATTCTGCCGCTGTATAATTGATCTTACTATAAATAAATCTTTATTAAGACACACATTTGTTTAAACAACACGCCGCAGGATTGATTTTTAGAGCCCAGTGATTGGGTTGGTTTCAAAAATGTGTCTATTCCTCTCCGCTTGCTTAGTTAGGTGTGACATGTTAAACCCTATGATTCATGTAACCTTAAATTGGCTCGGTGCTTTTGAAGGCAGTGCAGTTTTTCTCCTGCGTTTTGACACCCCCTTACAACGGCTGGAGGGAAAAGAGCAATGCCATGTTGTCATGGTGCCCAACAGAAGGAGCTCTGCCTCTTGGAGGTAATGAATCGAGAGGAGGATTGCTCCCAGTAGACTTCCGTGTATAAGAAGCACTTGAGTTTAAAGTAAAGGTCCCGGGCTATATGGATGTTCTATGAGTAGGCATAGAGGGTAATGTATGGGGCATAGCCTCCAGGACGTAATCTTTAGGGATGAAGATGACATTTTTCCCCTCCCCTCCCCTCTCCTTCCCAAGTGAAAGAAGCAGCTTACCATGCTCCAAGTGATGAAACCAATTTTTTTATTATAAAAGTAGTGATTTTCTCCTGATTGTTTTGAGACAATGAAATGGTTTGGTTTGGATCCTGAATCATGATGTAAAACGAATAATTTTGCTTTCTGAATTAACACAAAAAATAGTTTGATCTTTTTTTCTTTTTCTTTTAATCCCAGGATGAAATATTTTGAATGCGAGCTGGAAACTACAGTTAAATTTAATTTCCAATTAAAGTCGAAGGATATTTTTAGATAGACGTGATGTCGTTTGAGTTTCCAATCAGAATGACTGGTATTACCATCCAATATGTTTGTTCTAACCATGCAAAAATATGCATTAGTAAGTCATTACACTTTAAACAGATCTGTCACCTAACTGCTCCACTCACACTCACCCAGAAGCCGCTCACAAATATCAGATTACTGAAATGTCCACGCTGATTCTCCTTGCTTGCTAAATAAAGGAAAGATTCCTGCGTCTATATGTCAGGCTTGAAACATCAGCTCTCTTTGATTCTGAACGGGATGCCATCCTTAACCCTTGCTCGGCTGCATTGTGTATTTACTGATGCTGCTCGTGATGAATAGTTGGAAGAAGTTTAACTTTTGGCCAATGTGAATGAAATACTCCACCGCAGCTGCTGCCTAATCAGCTCGCGACATGAGAGCATCCCGTGAGAGCGCGGTAGCTGCTTGTGCGTGAAGCGTGAAGGAGAAGTTGATCTTTTATGTTAGTAACCACCACGTTGCTTTTGAGCTAGCTTGGTTTACCCTAGCTGCTGATCAAAGCTCTGTTAGCTGACGACAAAAGCACCAGCAAAGATTGCTCCCCCACCAGACGTCAGACATGCCCACTGTCAAGCACTGAAGCTGAACATATGTGTGAATCCTCCCTAAGGGCTTGAGTATGCTCGATCAGCCCTGGTTGGTAGAGTGTGCACAGACTAATAACTCAAAGAATTGTTTTGGGGAAAGAAAAATATTAAATACAAATTAGATCCTCAAGCAACGAGTCAGAGGAGCCTTTATCAGAATTTCAGGATTTGAGGAAAACGCACACAGTGTGTGTCGGCATTGTTTTCTTGTCGTACGTGGATACTGGTAGCTTCTTGACAAAGATTATTATCCAATGTCATGTGTTGATTGTCCAGAAAAGCAGCTATTCTGTCACACTCTCTCCTCCGACTTACAGTCCCAACTTCTACTTGAACTGTAGGAATCAGTTTTCTCTCTACTTACACGCTGCCTCCACTTTTCTCTTTGCTTCGACAGTAGCAACTGCGCTCCTTTACAGTATTCGGTTTGCGAAACGAAAGGTCCTCCTGAACTTTGTTGTGCTCATCCTGTGAGATGCCTTTACTGCCTACCCACAGAGCGACTTGATTAATTTCCTCCTCCTAGGAGTACAGAGAGAGATTCATCTGTCTTACACCCTGCATTTATAGTCGCAGGCATTCTACGTGATGATGGAAGCTTAACACAACATCATCTATATTCCTCCAGTCTTGCTGATGTGTGTATCAACCTGTAGATGTACCTGCACTCATTTTGAGAGAAAATGAGAGGTGCAAGAACACTAATTATTAAAAATGAATTTTGCGAGGGGACCAAGCTGGCTCATTATTCATCTTGGTTATTGCTAGCAGTTTGGATCAGCCTTCCTGTGCCAGAATTGGTCTATTTGTCTCTGTCAAGGGTGGGCCCTTGACAGATGTGCCAATATGGCTGCCGAAGTTCTGTGCTGGGGGAGAGGCATCTTAATTCTCCATGATGTATCACACTGGCAGCAACCAATTTAGCAGAATTGAGCTCCAAATCATCTTACTTCCCACTGCCTCTGACAATCTGTTTCCTTTTTCTAGATGAGGTAAATATATTAAGAATTGAAACAAATTAGGGATTCCTGCATCCTGAGCTAATGCTGTATGAGTGAGATTTTGCAGATCTTAATTCCTTGCGTTTATACATCGATATGTCCAGAGAACAGTGTCTTCGGCCGGCACCACCTGGATACATAAAGCAAAAAGTCAAAAGTACAACATCTGCGATAAGCACAGCCAAATTTCCCCGTTTCCTTGTTTAGAGCAGATTGATGCGTTGGACTGACATGTTTGTTGTGTAAACCTAATTAATTAAATTTCAGACGTCACATAGTGTTAGTGTGCCTTGTGGCACCATATTAGGCTTAGTGGGTGGCTCAGGTCCAACTTAATGGATGCGGACATGCTCGGCCTGCTGGGACTGCAATATTGAGGAAGTGTGAGATTGCCAGCCCACAGGTTTCCTCTCTAATATGGTTATGCTGATGAGCTAGAATGAGCTAGATTGCGGTTCAGCAAATTTTTAAACTCATAATCATGATGACTTACTTTGTAATGAGTGCACATCCCCCTAGAGGTGAGGAGTTAACTATAGGGGGCAAGGCTATAATAGTGGCATAATGGCACAATTTTGGAAGACGTGTAATGCTTCCCTCGAATTCTAAAACAACGATTGATTTATGATCATTTGTTCAAGTGCAGTGAGGTATGTTGGCATAAAATTCTACTTAGAGCTTCAAACCAATGAGTAACTGAATAGAAGTAGCTGATGAGGTCTAGCACTGCTTCCAGTTCGCTGACTTTCCTTGGCTTGTTAGATTGTTTATGCCGCGCTACTACCTCTACTTTACTGAGTTACACTGATTTCTGTCTAGATTCTAAATTATAAGGACACTTGCTGTGTAAACATGTAGCCATTGTTGTCCCTGCTTAGCTTGCAGAACAACTCCAAGAGTAATAGCTGCTGAGGATGTGAGCTGAGCACAGAGAGGGCCGTAGCTCAGAGTGGTTCAGGCCTTTTTTTAATACTGTATTTTCTGAGCTAATTGTGCCTGTGGGATGTGTGATATCTTGTTTTGTCTTCCTTTTTCCCCCCTGTAATTAAAATGCATGTATGAGATTTTGGTGACTGGGTTAATGTCTGTAATTTTGCTTTATGAATTATAACTACTGTTGTGTTGCTGAGTCAAGAAAACTAAATATAGTCCCTGAGAAGTGCTGCGATGAAATTCAAACAATCAGTACCATTATCTTTCTGCAAACACGAAGACATTTATTTTAATTTAGGGTGACCCAGCTTCATATTCTCACGGTAGCGAGTAGGAGAGGAGGGGGGAAAAAAAAGATCACTCAGGCCTGTCATCCTTTGTCTTGCGGAGTCTCATGACTGATTTAAGCTGGAGCTCATATACCTGCAAGGGATAATAAATAATGTAGATGTATCGTGAAATGATTGGAGTAGAAGCTGTTCTTTGCATTCCAAAATGTGTGGTAGTCTAAAGCTTTTGTGCAGTATCCAAACATCCTCTCTGATTTGCGCTTATTTTCAGTAGGTTTAAAGCTGAAAGGTGAAAATGATACTCCCGCGGTAAGTAGGGTTTATAAAAGGACCTTTTGTTTGAATTGAGGAAAAAAATAATTCATATGTTGGAGGGGGAGCGAGTGGGCTAATGTCTACACTTTGCTGAGAATATAAATAAAGCCATTTATTC
>VURO01048647.1:16355-34064 GCA_015108175.1 Pelvicachromis taeniatus
TCCAAATGCCCCCCCCCCCCCCCCCCCCTTTTTTTTTTCACACAATACATTTGAAGCATCCAGCAGAAAAAATGCACTTTATAACCAGACTGCAAAGGACCAGTTTATCTGTCATCCATGACAACGCGAGTATCTTTAGTGCTACCCATTAGCTGCTTTGCTGACATCGCCAATCTTGTATTTTAATTTGAGCGAGTTAGGACTCAAAACAAGATGGACTTCTTATTGATCTCTTAATGCATGTATCTGTGAGGTGTAGTAAAGATGGAGTAAGTAGAGTCTGTGACGGGGAGTAGAGAACTTGTTTTTCCAAACTCTTATTTTGCCTACAGCAACTTTATTTTGAAATGAACGTAGCTGGTTTTCAGCAGCATTCTCTTCTCCCCGGGAATCAATTTTCTGCCTCTTTATGTGAGCGCCCGCCTCGTTTCTGTTCTTAAATTCCCCTCCCCATCCATCGCTCCTAATGCTGACCACATCTCAGTTCCGAGCAGCACTTTGCTTGTGGGTGCCGTGGGGTAGAAGGGAGGGGGAGACGTGGACTGGATTACCGCTTGATTTAAAATGGCTGCTCGCTGTGCTTAGCTTAACACTCATCTTGGGATGTGGTCATGTGCAATCTTGGGAGTTTGTGGCCTAATTAGCGGTTTCGGGGTACCCAAGGCTAAAAAACTCCACTGTTGCTCTCTCATCTTCCCTCAGTTTTCATTTCTTCCACTTTTCTTTCCCACCCCCCATCTCTGCATCTACTGACTGACGCACTTGTAAGTATACATGGACACATTTTCTGCTCTGTTGAGCTTTAACTGAAAGGGCACTTGGAGAGAGCCTGTCCTGTGCCAAGGCAAATGCCACATTTTGCAAATTTAAATATAGCGGTCTGGATTCATACCAAAACCTAATGAGTTGCTTAAGCCATGCTCCACAACCCCACCAAGTTTCAGGAAATCTGGTGTGTTAGTTTTTACGAAGGCTTTCTGACAGACGGTAGGACAGTAAACCACTGAAAACCTACCTCTGCCTTAGCTCTCGACCTGGCAGGGGAAAAATCCAGAGAAAGAATGACTGGATCCGTGTGAATAAACCGAGAAAATAAGGGTTTGGCTCTGCGGAGGCTTCTCTGTGCAGTCTGGAGCAGATGAAAACATGTGTGTTTTGTTCAGGTCAAACTTTACCGGAACAAATCGAAAAGATAATTTGGCTAAAGGTGATGTTTACCTGTGCCAAGAAGGTCTTAGAGATGGCCCATCGCTGTCTGTTTTGCTCTGTTACCTAAATATCTCGCAATAATGGCTGAGTTCGCTTGGAGTTTGCTGGATGTATCTCTTTAGGGAGTTCATGAACCAAAGAGGAAGGCGCTTATTAAAAGTGGAGACTTTGTGACCTTCCCCAGACAATCACCCAAACTTTGGCTATAGCCAGCCGTTCCACTGCATTCATTACCCAGACACTGAAGTAGTAACAGCAGCCTCGGAAAATGTTTAGGAAGTGTGAAGCGTTTTAAGGCCCCCCCCCCCCTTACTTCTCTCTAAACTAGTACAAATAATTCTTGCCATTACTTAGAGTAACTGCCCTTTATTTTTCTCCTTCCTTTTGACCAGTGAATCTCCCGTGTGTTTTTGCACATTTATTATTTCTGTTAATACTAGTGGATTAACAGAAGAGGGCATACGCCTGTAGGAGGTTGTTATACAAGGGTAAACAATGGACCTCAGTCCCAGGCAGCTTGTATACAAGTGATTTGCAGGGCTGATGTCCACTGTGCGATTAAAGTCAAAATTCCTCACTGTCATTCATGCTTTTTTCTTTTTCTTTCACAACCTATATTGATGTAGAAACTTCGACTAGTGTTAGAAACAAGTTGTTGTTGTTGTTTTTTTGTTTTTTTTTGGCATACATTTTGCAACGGCGATGTATATTTTTGCGCTGACTCTAACTGCCAGACATTTTCTGGTTTTCACACCATAAAAATGGCACTGCATGACCAAAGGCTTAAAATAGGAGCTCTTACAAAATAATACAAGCTGGTGAAATATAATTCCAGATAACATGTCATCTGGAGTGGGGCATTGTGTGGGTGGAGATCTTTCACCTCCACCTGCAGACTGTGGCTAATGGTCTGCTTAGTCCTGACCTCATACTGTGGGGTCATCCCAGATGCACAGACAGGCAGGTAAGTGAGAGGTTTCTGCTTGTCTCACAACCTCTCTCCCCCTGAGAGGCGGCAGCCTCCTTATGCTTGTTCTGGTTTATCGCTGCACAGTGACCCACAGTCATCTCAGCCTCATACCATTTCATCCCTCAGTCCCTGGAATTAGGGCCCTCTGGCAGGCATCTACCAGCGCTCCCCATGCAGTAAGAGTATGCAGGGATGATTATTTAGTGTTTTCTCTGAGGACCATCACTAACATAAATGCATATAGCACAAATGGCATGCCACATTAGTGTATCTATATACTTCAGCCTCAGTGCTTCATCTTCATCGCCATTTACTACTACTACTCCTGAAATGCTAATTATCCCTTAGTGTAATTTTGACTGTGATTTGAATACAATCGCTCCCTCTTATATTAAAACGTCCATCACACACAGCTGCAGGGCATTTATGAGTGCTGAGGTTAGCGTCTGCGTTTCCGAGAGTTGGCTGATATGGAACAGTTGCCCTTGGACAAAGCAGAGTAATGTAGCATCACTAATCAGTGTTTCACTTTGCAGCTCTACAGAGGAGATCTGCGTTCTGCTCAACAGAGTGCTCACCACCCTCTCCTGTTTACAATTAGCAGGAGGCTTCCTTACAGTGATGCAGTGTTGGATTGCTTTCAGTGTGCACTGATACACAGAGGGCAAAACCCAGAGAGAAAACACTTGCTCTTTGTGTGGAAAAAAACAACTTAAATGTGCAGGAAAAACAACCATAAAGTTAAGAGGAAAAGGCTTTTAATCATTCGGTTTATTTATTTCAGTTATGCACAGCCCTACTCTCTCAAACCTACTCATTATCCAGGCAATCATAAGGCTTGTAATCCTTAGTTAAATGACGTAAATTAGCTGGAAGCGTGTTATAAGAAATCTACATAAAGTATGGTACTTTCAAATTCACACTAAATTTATAATAAAGAGCTAAACTCATTTAAAGTGCATAGCTAGATGTTTAAATACCCTGGAGCTAAAAATGCTGTCAACCTTTCCAGCGTAGTTCTTTACAATACGGCATTTAAGCCACATTTTTATTTTTCATTTTTTTTGGCCCACATTGTGTTGCTGGTCAGTTTTTAACAACTACATTAAATTATACACATGAACCTTTGTAAAGCTTTTTATAGTTTTCATAATATTAAATTTTCTCCCCATTTATCTCCTGTTTTGACAAGGTGAATGCACAAGAATAATGAGCATTTCTCTTCTTGGATATATGCTCTTTTTAATTAATGCTTTATTTTATATAGGCACACAGTAAATTGAATTTTATCTGCATTTCATAATAAAGCATCTATCTGGACTCGATGTTACAGTTCATGTTACGCTCATAAGTTTTTGGTAAAAATGCCTTTTATACTTTTTACAACAAATATTTCAACAACAAATCAAAAAAAGAAGCTAAATCAACTTAAAGAGCCGATGTCGGCAAAGGATGAGTTTCTGTCATATCTCCTTGCATTTAATATATTGTCTTTATTATAACACAATGTAAATGAATTCAAATTGCAATGCACAGTCAATAAATTACTTAAAACTGACACTAATGCATAAAATTGGAACCGCTTTCCACTAGCATGTTGCTATGAAGCACAGAGGTGAGGTAATTCTTGTGCACCGAGCTGCTTTGGAAATAAACAGGCACAAATTTCACTGATCTCCTCGCTAGTTGTGTAACGCTCGCTTTATTCAAGAGTAGAGAAATGTAACCCGGAGTGAGTTTAATCGGCCTCGAGTGTGTAAATATGGACCGATTATTTTGGGGAATTTTTCATGCTGGGGTTAAAGGTTAAGTTAAGCGTGCAGTGTAAATGCTAAGTTTGCAATGATTCATTGTCTTGCATCATGTTTTACTCACACCACACACTGTAGCACAGCATGTCTGAAATGTGTTTGATGGTACTGTTCTCAGTATCTCTGTGGCATGCCAACAAACTCGAGTAATGATTATGTAAATTATTGAATTTTTGGGGGAATAAATGTAATATGGTTGATTACGTGCTGACCATCCACAGATTCTTTCAGAGTGACCGAAGCGTTTGTTGGCTTGCTGGCTCTTGGCCAAATTAAAGGGGAAACTGTTAGAGGTTTTGAATTGTAAGGGAAGCTCTTCCTCGCGGGACAGAATGTATTTCTGTCCCTCTCATTCTTTACACAAGGTCCTGGAGATTATTTTTACAGAGTAGGGGATGTTGTACTTATGGAGTGGCCAACACCCAAGAACAGGAAGCCACAGTTTCTATGAAAGCCCACGAGATGGAAGCAGATAGCGCCAAGGGAAAACAATATTTTGGCTGGAGCTCATTCTGGTGGCCAATTAAACCCCAATGCCTGTATGATTTAGCACTTCCTCTACCTGCTTTTATGTGTTTGGGGCTGCTGTGTGGAACACAATGACCTCTGATTAAAGATTGAGCTCAGGCTCTGAGACGGCTGTGGCGCCATTCTTATCAGATGCCTTCTTCTCAGAACTCAGCAAGACCACCTGAAATCAATGCTTGTGTAGTCTCACACTGACATAGTGAGACAATGAGCATATTTAGATTTTGATTTCAATATTGTCAGTTTTGCAGAAAGCAATTCATCACGATGGCAATGCTTCGCGGGCTCGTACCTTAGTTAACAGTCCCATTTTTTTTTTTTCCTTTTTTCCTTTTTTTTTTTTTAAAACCACAATATACTACAGACACAGTATTTTTATACCTTTTTTATATTTTCAATGTCACCCACCAGATGAGATTGATATAATTGTAATTTTGTTGTGCTGCCATAATGACAAAGGTCTTGAATCTTGAATCTACTTTTAGGCTTCATGTAGGCGTCTAATGGACAATCTCGTTTTAATGCTTCATGTTTATATGGGTTTTAAAAGTTATTGCTTGCTATTATTAGTTGTAAAAGGCAGATGATGCTTTAAACTCTGATCTAAATTACCTGAAAATGTATAATATGGTTAATAATTTGAAGCCTAATATCGCTGAACGACTCCGTAGATAAACATTAACAGCCCTTTGTCTTTCAAAGCACTTAGTGAGGCACATTGTTTTATGGGCAGAGACGAATGCATTGTTTGTCTTTTCCTCCACCCTCTACTGCAGACACGGGCTGGAGGCGAAGCCGAGATCTTGAATGTTTGGGTGGAGTGAGGGGTATGAGGTCACGCTGCTAATTGCATAATGAGACATGTCTGGGTTAAGATAATGCTTCAAAGAAACTGTTATGTAACCCTAAAAGCAGCACGGACTTAAATTTCGATGAAAACGTGCAGTTTTCCTTTACGGCTGAGTTTACATACGGCTTCATTTTGTTACTTCTGGAAAAACCGTGTAATTTTCTCAGCCATTAAGCCAATCAAATAAAATCTCCTGCTACTGCTCCTCCTCCTAACTTGTCTGTTCCCCAAACAGGGGAAGTCTCCAGATTTTTAAGTCGCACAACACATGTTTTACTGCAAACGCAAAGTGGCTCGCTTCAAGGTAAATGAGATTCCAGTGTCTAGTAGTGGTTGGGCCCTCGGTGTTACCTGTCAATTAGTGTCAGCTCCTTTAACATGTCACAGGATGCTAATGGCTCTTTACAAGAAAGAGGAATAAAAAGTACTCATCTGGCTAGGTTGTGTATAGACTTGGCTTGGTTTTTAGTTCTCTTTTTGTAATGATTGGATCAATGTGAAATCATGTACGACATGAGTATTTTGTGCTTTATTGCAGAAACGGGGTGTTGGAAATTTTTTTTGCCAGCTTAGTGACTTTCTTGAAAGGTCTATTGACTTACAAGACTCTCTCTCTTTTTTCCCTGCCTACTCTTGTGAAGCTGTGGCTTTCTAGACTGTGACTAAAGGGACAGTAGCAGTAAATTCAGTAGACCAATTAAGGGCCAGTCAGTAACATTAATGTGCATTACTTCCAGTCACTGATCTTCAGTGTATGAGGAACCTTCTTATTTGGCTTGATTCTAAATGATTTAATTTGGCAATTTACTTTTATAAGAGTGAGTTTATTCCCGTGTCAGCGCTGTCCTCAGAATCGCCACTCTCCAACAGTTACTTGCCAATGGAAAAGGCAGATTGGCTGGACTTATGAACAGGCTTTAAAAGTGCCCATTCCTATCATAGTTCTATATTATGGGTTCATCACTTTCTAGCGTGTGATTATTACTTCCCCGGGGATAAGGCATTTGACCTGCACTTCTCTCTCTGGAACATTTGGTTGCAGTCCTGCTAATTGGTTGCAGGGAACCCCCCCGCAGGAGAAAAGGTTTTTCTTGACACAGGTTAACTTCGTTGTGTTATTTATTTATTTTTTTCTTGTGATGACCATACTTCTTGATCCTTTTCGGATGAGCCAGCAAGCTTGTTCAGATTTTAGAAAAGCTGACTGTTCTGAAGAAGGCAAAGCTTTTAAGAAGTCAAGCTAAACCCAAAGCACTCTGTGTCTAATTCAGTGGCAGAAAACTTGTTTGTGCTTGAGGACTGTACAAGAAATTAATTTGGCCTACAACCTCCATGGCAGATGGATAGCAGCAGAGGAAAGCCTTCGGTAGAGTCTGTTAGAGGCATAGTGGTGACTTTGGCTGTAGTTGTCGAGGATGATATATGAATGCTGATCTTCCAGACTTGGCAAGCAGCTACGATGTCGTACCAACCCAAGAAGCAGTCAGAGAAAAGCGTGTGATTGAAACTGAAAGGACAATCTCTTAATGAAACCTATGTCTTATCATGTCAGTCATCGCTAAATTCTAAAGCAACCGGCCTCCTGTTATTTTAAAATTGGGTCAGTATATGACCTGCAGCGTAGATAAAAGGCAGTACAACTTCAAAATGAATCTTAAGCACTTGTATGTGATGTCTAAGTTGGGCATGGATTAATGACCCGCTGGATCTAATGTTTCATTGGATGTTGTTTTTTGTTGCTAAAATTGCAAATGATGGCAAAACAATTACTGGCTACAGGATCATATGTAGCCCAAGACCATTTGCTGCTACAATAACCAGGAAATAGTTCTTTTGGAATGTGATGCACAATTGGCTGCATCACATTACAAATCACATTACCACCACCCGCAGCAGTACTACTAATGAGCAAAATCATTGTTTATGGGTTAATACTGGTAGATAACTTACCAGTATGTGAGCTTATCCATCAACTTTTACATTTACAATTTTCCAAGAAGCAGCAAAAACATAAAGCACATAATTATATTTCTGATCGAGATGCCAAATCAGGTACTTGTATTCCTGAACAGAACAGTTTTAATTGTTGAATGTTATTCTTGATTCATCTCTTACTTCTCAAAAAAGTCCAGTGTGATGGCCTAAATTTGGATATTAAAAATATGAATTGAGTTTGGGGAATTTTAAGTTTTAACAAAAAGATTTTCAAAATAAGTTATCGTGACCTCGTGGCCTGATATTTTGTTTTACACTGTATTAAGTGCTAACTTTTGTAATAAACCAATCTCTAAGCATGTCTTGATGTATGCTCAATGATCTAGTAAGGAAATTCCAAAAAGTTAATATTGTTCATTTTGTAACGTTTTCAGTAGGAAATGCATTTTGTCACACATCCAAGTTAACTCTCCAGTCTCAGCTGACTTGGTTACAACATTTCTGACTTAGGTCTTAAGCCTGTTGGTAGGCAGCTCCAAACACCACGTTCAGAATGCGTCTCGTATAACGTTTCATCTGTCTTCACGCATGTTCCAATTAGTGAAGCAGCGCAGTCTGTAACAGATTACAGGATGACCTCACCCCAAGCGCCGACTAAGTGTGTCTGCTTTTGGAACTGTCTTCAATGCACATATTTCACTTTCAAGGGTCAGTACTGCAGGCAGAAATGGGTGTGCCATGGGTTCCCAAGTTTAACCCATTGTGGGCAGTTTGTATGTGGAGGAAGTGGAAAAGCGAGCTCTGTTATCATATCCTGGAACACCACTGAGCCGTCGGTTCAGGTATGTGGATGACACCACGAGAGCGCACACGATTCCCACAGAGCAGCCAGGGAAGCAGAGTAACATCATATCAAAAAATGCCCTGAATAAATGTGGTTATCCCATTTGGACATTTGTCAAAGCTGGGAAGGCATCTAAAGAAATGCTCCAGGCAATCCAGCAGAGGACAACTGCTGCCTAAGTGAAAACCTGTAGTGATCCCTTATGTGTGGGTGTATCGGAAGAACTGAGACGCATTTTCTCAAAACACCACATCTCTGTGGCTTTCAAAGCCCAAAACATGCTACACCAAAAATTGGTGCACTCCAAGGATCGGGTCTCCCGACACAAACTGAGTAATACAGTGTATGCGGTTAAGTGCCAGGAGGATTGCTGTGAATTATACATCGGGGAAACCAAACAACCTCTGGCTAAGAGGATGGTACAACACAGAAGAGTTACCTTATCAGGCCAGGACTCCTCAGTCTAATTACACCTAATGTCCAGTGGCCACTCTTTCAGTATTGAGGATGTACACATCCTGGATAGGGAGGATCACTGGTTTGAGCAGGGAGTCAAGGAAGCCATTTACTTGGGAGGGAACGCCCATCTCTGGACTGAGGAGGGGGGCCTAAGGGTACATCTTTCACCATTTTACAATGCTGTGATTGCAGCTATTTCCTAACATTCTGTGAATGGTACTCTGGACCATTGATCAGTGGTCATGACAATTTGCATATTAATGATCATAAAATTGAACTCAGCTCATTGTTAGTCAGTGGTGCTAGTTTTTGGTCGTTATGTTAAAGTACTGTTTATAAGGTTGGGGAAACCTGCAGTCAGTTGAGACCGAGTAAGTCACACGAATGAGTGAAATATTTCTCACAGAGGAAAAAATGTTTAGCGCGTCGGTTAGTTGAATATTTTCAAATGCTTTCTAGGGGGTAGCAGCGCAATTTAACTTTGTCTTATGTGCTAAAATGCATTTCTGCAGTTAGTATAGTATTATTGTTAAAATGTAAATCTATTTAACATGGAAAGCAAGTATAGAGTTGAATGAATTATTTATATAGGCACACATATCAATTTAATTTGGTGTATTTCATAATAAAGCTTCTATTTCAAGTTAAATTTACAAGTTACATTTCACATTACTTTTATACATTTTAAAACACTGCATATATTGAACTTAGAGAAATCTAATAGCTGCAAATGTATCACGAGAATGATTTAATCTGTAATAAAAATTGCTTGTTTAATTTTCTTTTATTTACTTTTTGATGACTTTTTTTCTTTTCTTGCTTTTACAGTTTCTAAGCAATACAGCCTTCCTTATGACAAGCTTGAAAAAAATCCTCTCTCTCTCTCTCTCTCTCTCTCTCTCTCTCTTTCCTTCTCTCTCCCTCCCTCCCTTCCTCCCCCAACCTCAGCCTCAGGAGCTGATTTCAAATTTTCAAAGATATCTCATAGTGAGGCTGTGAGATTGAAGGCTCATAAATACCTTTATTATAATATAATGGTCACATATTTCCACCCATTATTTCTGGTGGAAAAGAATAGTTCATTGGTGTGATGAATGTCTCACAGTCTTTGGTACTTTAAATGTTTTTAGTTGGACAATCGCCGGTAGAATAATATCTCAAACGGACACTTGCTAGTATAATGATATCTCATTGTGACTCTGATTGAGTTAATAGCCATTCTCAGCCACTGGATGTGTAACATTGCTGGCCTTGTTTACTGTCTCTGTTAAAGTCACAAGGCCCTGTCCTTCATGACATTTTGGGCATGCCTACTTTACAGTAATCTGGTAGCATGTAATCATGTTGTCTGAGTCTTCTGGTCCCTTTTTTTTTCCTTTGTAAAAAGAGTGATGGACAATCCCAATGAGGCAGACCTGGTAACAATTACGTATCACTATTCCCATTGGCACAAGACTGAACTGCACGTGCTCACATTAATGAATAGGTATGCACAAGATTACCACTATGGAATGAAAATAATCTCAAGTCTTCATTAGTAATCTGAAATAAGATTAAGACATTAATCCATGAGGCAGTGTGCAAGGTGTATGAGCTACTGCTCCAAGATACAGTGCACAGACTCTATGTTTATGGACAATGTTGATAGAGTGAATTAAATGTTTGACTGGTCACTTACACTTGATTACACTAAACACTGTGCAACAAGCCATTTGCACTTCCAAAGAATCGTGTGCAGATTACAGCTCTTTCCATCACTGTCATACACTTTATGGAACAGAGTACTGGGCCACCTACACATTACAAGTACAGAAGGTACCCAGTCATGTAAATCCATGCCATGAAGCTCCTGGTTCACAGTTTTTGTACTGATGCGAATGTCAAAGTAGGGTTTAAAAGCTACACTTAGTGACTCCCGTCTGCTACTGTGGTCTGCCACTTTGTGGCTGAAAAACGGACTTGTTGCAGTGTTGTCATTCTATCACAGTACTAAGTAAGCTCTATAGAAAGAGCCATTGTTTCCACATTTTTTTGTAAAAGCAGACTACTTGGCTAGGTGCTTGATTTTATACACCTATTGCAATTAGCCTGAAAGTGCCTAAATTCAGATTAAGAGGTGTGGCCCAATTATTTTGTTTATATACAATGTATTATATATGTGAATGAAACTATTAAGGACATTAATGAGAAAGTTAACAGAATTAAGATCCAGTAATGCATGACATATACTTGAGACATAGACTACTACTTTTAGGTTAATGTGGCTGCATTCAGCTTGATCCAGACATATCCACAACTATAATGGAGCCAAGGTTCAGGTGCATACCATGTGTGTATTGACACTGGTGTGAAAAAGTATTTACCCACTTCATAATTTCTTCTTCTTTGGTTATTTCATTTATAAAGGGTAAAAGTCTATCCAGACCTAGTTGGCCTTGTGTGAAAGTAATTGTTCCCCAAGACTACTGGGAACATATTCTGTGCACTGTCCAAACTGAAGCTGAGCTTTTTGGAAGATTTGAGTCCCACTGCATCTGGCATAAAATTAACACAGAATTTCATAAAAAGAACATCATGCTTACACTCAAACATGGTTTTGGATTTGCTGCTTTAGGACTTGGATGACTTGCCATAATTGATGGAAACACGAATTCTGCTCTCTACCAGAAAATCCTAGTTTGGAGAACGTTTGGACAGCAGTTTGTGGTCTAAAGCTCAAGCACACTTGGGTTATGCAACAAGACAATGATCCAAAACATCAGCAAGTCCACCTCCGAATGGCAGCAAATAAATAAATAAATAAAAGTACTTGTTGAAATGGCCTAACCAAACTTAAATTAACTGAGATGCTTTGGCAAGAGCTTAAACATGCTCAAAACCTCTCCAGTGTTCCTTTAGCTGTAGTCTTGTCTCTTGTTCTGTGTTGAACTGTAGAAATATTTTCTACAGTAGGTGCCTCCTAAACCTTTATTTAAATTTTGGTGTGGCCTAGTCAATGTACGAACTTAAAGCTAATTGAGGTGCCCAGGCATGACTTAAATGGGCCATTAGTTTTGGATAGCTTTTTTCCCTTAATAAATTAAACTATTATTTTGCATAAACTCATGTTATCATTGTCTAATTTTTCTCTGATGATCTGATGAACAAATATGCAAAAATAAGAAATCAGAATGAGGATAAATACTTTTTCACAGCACTGCAGATTTCTAGCACTTGTGACAACTAGTATTGACATTGGAGTCTGTAATTAGGTGGAGTACCACTTTGTATATGTAAAATACATGCTAAACGTTGCAGTCTTTTGTGTGCTTATCCATTAATGTGACAACATCCAATTCAGACTTGTGAAATGTTGAAAGAAGTAAGTAAAATTTGCTAAGTCTGAAAGAATAAAGTTGCTTCCTTGACTTTTATGAGAAAGTAACCTGGTGCTCATTAATAGCTTAATGTCTCTGATTAATTGAAAAGTGTGTACATCTGAAAGAGTAGCTTGTTATCTTTATGGATGCATCCTTAAAGCCTGATCTCACTCCCAACTCCCAATACGCTGAGGCTTCTCATACCATTTTAGCTTATATGGTAAAGAAAATGAATGTGTAAAATTGGCAGGCGTTACACATTCGTAAAAACTGCAATTAAGTGAAACTTCGAATGTGTTTTTAGGCTAATAAAATTGTTTAAGGAATGAATTCTAAAGAGAATTCTTACTTTTATTGCAGAACCCTTGTTTGCACATCTTGTTTTTGTTCATAAAAAAGAAACACACACACACACACACAAGGCAACTTTGTAACTATCCACACAAACATGACACTTTTCATTGTATATGGAACATGGCATTTCACCTGGAGTTATTTGCTGAATTTCAAAGATTTATGTAAATATAGCAGTCCCGGAAAGTTATTTATGTACAGGGAACTGTCCAGTCAGTCGCTGGGCTACAAACTCCATGAGGCTGTACTTTGAGCTGAGAGGTAGCAGGGTTTAACTTACTGTGTGTACATTTCTTTTGGTTTTGCAGTGTTGTGCAAAACCACCATGATATACACAATACTGTCAAAAACAGTAGATATCATTCTGTAGACTCACCTTTATCAGACCTCAGTGTACCCCATGGTACTTGCCCTGTAATGTGTGACAGTGCTCCAAGTGGAGACATTGAGGTAGTGCTTCACAGTATGCTGTGCTCTGTATTGTTTATTTATCAGCCAGGCCTTGAATTATGGTTTGCTTGCAGTGAAGAATTTTAGACCGGACTACGGTCGCTGCAGGCCCCTTGGCATACACTGTACACTGAGAGGGAATCATTTATATTCTACTCCAGAGGTAACAGAAGAACATGAGATTGGGAAACAGCTCAAACACCACTCTGCTTGTGAGGCTCAAGGCGGAGAAAAGTCAAGCTGTTTTTTTTTTTTCTTGTGGGCTGCAAAGCACATTCAAGCAAGTTGTGTTATTCTTTTCTATTTTTTAAACTTGTTCCTCCAAAAAAATAAAAAAAAAAAGCTTCATATATAGGCTGTGTCCAGTTTCATTGCCATGCCTAGTGTCTCAGTGGAGGTGTGATGGAATGCTCAGCAGCACGGAAATCTGATCAGATCGCGCATTTTATCCTGTGCTGAGACCTGCAAAATCTACTTTTAGCTAATGAAAACACTAGCAAAGTTACTCCCATCACAGCTTTTCTTTCTTTTTTTCGCATCTTACCCTCCTTTCATTGGTTGAGAGTTCATAAGGAAAAGCTAGCGTTGATCAAAAGGTCTCAACTATACTGTAACAATACTGTTCACAAGCAGCACACCTCCCTGCACCAGTCTTTCACATGGGTAGACCTGCATGTTAGGAGTGCTCTAATGATTCTGGAGCTTGCCATTCGAGGGCCACCCATCCATCATAGTGGTAAGGCCAGCGGCTTTATTATAATACAGAGGACAGATATGCTCTGAGGCTATGTGGGACACAATAGAGGTCTTTCAACAGACCTATAAATACATGATCTGTCAGAGTTGCTATCCTGAGGGCGCTCTCAGCCAGGCTCTAGCCCTCCGGTTGGCCATCACTTATGCTAAGATATGCACCAGCCCCCAGGCTAAGGCTAAGGCTCAGTTCATTTCAGCCCCTCATCAACCACCACATTCTACCTCCAGCCATGAGAATAAATAAGAACAAGATGAAAAAAAATGGTGATTCATTATGATGGAGTGCAAAACCTTAACAAAACAAACAAATCGAGGGAGTGAAAATAAGCAGTGATAGCCCACTATTGACTCTTTGGCAACAGCATCTGAACAAAAAAAAAAAAGCTGTTGCTGAAATAACACAAGGATGTTGATCCAACAGTACACTTCAATATGAGGCAAAAGCTGACCAAAAAGGCTTACATGCCAAGATATTTGTTTTGCTGCGGACCGCAATGGACGACTATATCAAAATTTCTCACAAACATCCCTGTGCAAGTGTGTGTGCTAATAAAAGAAATGTCTGGTGGGTAGATGTCACCTAGAGGAAGAAGTGGAACATCACTGTCTCCCATCAGCTCTTCCTCCAATATTGTGTTTTTTCAAAGTATATTTTAAGTGATATATGCAGCTCCTCCTCCCCTCCTCATCTTATCTCAGGTGAGAATCTCTTTTCACTGTTGCCTCCGAGCCAAGATCAGCAATCTGGGAGTTGGGTGTGTTCTTTTGGAGATTAGTGCGGATGGAGGCTGTTGCATGTTGGAATAATAAACAGGTGAAGACTTTAGCTCTGCATAATTCTCTATCTCTGCGCCACCTTAATGTATTAAAATCATATTCTTCCTCTGGGCAGAAAACCAGCAGCAGATTATGTCCGGGGCACGGTGAGTGGAAACCCAATGACAAATCTCACAACTCTCACAACAATGATCACCTGGGCAGGAGGTAACCATTTCTCATGCTTTTCACTAAACCCCAACTTTCAAAGTTGCGGTTTGAGCTCTTTAAATTATAAGCATTGCTTAAGTGCCTGGTGATGTGGTAATGCCATGTTTACACTGCGACACACTTCACTGTATCTGCAAACAACACATTTCTCCAAACACATGTTCATTTATGCGACCCTCCACCCCTAACCCAAGTTCTTCCTGTCCCCTCTCAGAGCATACCTACAAACCCCAGCCCATCTCTGAGTTCTCCAAGGGTTATTGCAGTCATGCTGACAGCCAAGCCAGGTAGAGAGTTGTGTTTATAATGGCTGGTGTTCTCAGCTTTAGATTTTTGTGGCCCCATCCCTTCACACACTACAACACCCCCCCTGCACCAGCCTCATCCACCCCCAAGCGCTCCCTCCCCAACTCACTCTCTCCTCTTCTTCTTCCCCCAGATCTCTCTTTGCCACAGCTGCTGCCTCCTGGCCTCACCCAGAGCCTTCAGGAGGCTTCCCAGCTCCCTCTCCTTTTCCCTGAAGCCAAGAAGGAAAAGCAGGCAAAGAAGGAAAATAAAACTTCAGGCACACCACGCAAGGCCATCTGGGTAATCTTGTTCAAAAGGCTTGAGGTGATAGCTGCAATTTACACAGGCAAAAAAAAAAAAAAAAAAAAAAAAAAAAACAAAATTAAAAAAAAAAAAAAAAATAAAAAAAAAAAAAAAAAAAAGCATTGTTGAAATGTTACTTGAAATTTTGCAAATGTGCGTTTTTTGTGCTTATCTCTCCAACAATTTTGACACTATGGAAACAAATAACAACACTGGCTATAAACAGGAAAGTGGGCCAACTAATTCTTTGAAGAAGAAAGTCTCGCCACTAGGGGGACATCTTGAGGCATGTCTAGATATTTATTTGGCAGTTGTGATGAATTAACTAACTTTTACTGTAACAGGGACGTAATGTATCGCAATGTAGCCACTGAACAAAAGAACATACAGAAGAGATGACTATGGTAGATGTCTAAATAGCAAACGTCTATAAAGTTGGTGGTTTGCATCTTTGTGTCACCCTTAAAATGTTGGCAGTATTGATTAGAGGCTTGTACAAGGCAGGTGACAGTATAAATTGCATAAATATGGTTTATATACTATCTGATAATATTAGTCTGTGTACCTGCAGTGGGTGCTGTGTAGCTATGTGATTAAAATTACTTAACAAACCTAAATAAATTGCTCAATACATTTTTAAGTAATAGATTTAAAAAAAAAAATAGACTATAGAGAATATAATGCAAATTAAAACTCATAAAATCTAATTATTTAGAAAATAATTGATCAGAAAGCTCAATTTAATTTAAAAAACAGTGATACTTCATTGTTCAGGCTTTGAAGGCTTTGAAGGGTTAATGACCTATATAATGACCAAAAGTCAAAAAATATTGTGATTAAAATATAAAAAGACAACAGTTTGCATTTTCTTGAAAACTTTTACTAAACCTTCACTTTAAAAAAAACTAATTTGGAGGTAAAGCAGCATCTTTTTAAAGGCCATGGCTAACTGAGCAAATTTATCCTGGAAAGCACTGTCTGCTTCAGACATCCGGTGCTGAGTGAGTAGAAGCTGTGAGTATAAAAGATGGATAGAATACAACTAATGTGCAAGCTTGTGCAAAAGCTTATTGATAGTCAGTGACAGCTACATATGTTTGTTTGTTTTTTATTACAATGACTGGGTGGTTAGGATGTGCAGTGATAAATCATGTGCAAGCTATTGAAGATATATCCACTCCTTGTCACGCTTACTGTAAGATACTTAAAAAAAATCTACCTACTGCAACATCAAACACATATTACTCTTGACTTCCAAAAACAATATGCAAAGTATATCACACACAAGCTCAAAAACACACAAGCATCAAAAAATGTTACACCGCTGAATACTGGATGTGTCAATCATGTTGCCCTAAAGTGTAAAAATGCAGTGAAGCCTTAAATGTCGTTGCAGAAAGTTGCAAGTTGCATAAATATTTTTTAAAAAATGCATATGAAGGTTTTGTGCTTTTCTAAGTCCACTGTGATCTGTAATAATCGTGTATTGAGGCCCACTGTTGGAGCTGCACTCCACAATCTCATGCTGTTAATGTTTACTTCTTTGCATTAAAAGAAAAATGGGCTCTTATGCAGTTGTGTTACTGTTTGCGCAAACTTGAACTGAACATGAAAGCAGCTAGCTGAGATGAAAGGCTAACAGAGTCCCTGCAGCGAGGTAATGGCAAATTCAATTTAATTCATTTTAAAGCACCAACCACAACAACAGTCTCGTCAATGTGTTTTATACTGTAAGACAAAGACCGTACAATAATAAAGACAAAATGCAATTAATTCAAAATATCTTCGCTCTCTCTTTTTCTTTGGAGAAGTAAAAACACAGTTACCTGCAGAGGACTGGCAGCACAGATAGACCGAGAGCAGAAGGAGAGCGATGGAGTGGATCTTCACGGACATTTTCACTGGTGGTCTTGGCTCACTGGTCAAGTTGCAACTAACACAAATTGATCAGTGTTTGGATATTTATTAGTGAGTAAAGGAATATATGCAAGCAGAACTGCTGACGTGCTTCTGTATGCCTGTGCGCTTCTGTGTGGTTTTGGTACATCACACCTCCAGCTTTCCGAGAAGCAGCTTCACACATACACAAAGACGTGTGGTCTACAGTCATATGATTGATGCTCCAGTTTGTACTTGTCATTAGGGACCCCTGATGATATTTGTTTTTCCATTTTGACTGACAGTAAATTCCTAGCCCTTCCTTCTAGTTAAAAACAAACAACCACATTTCCACATTGGTACAGTTAATTGCTAAGTCCTGTTCAGATAAGATTCACACTCTGGTCTGGAGGAAATGTAATTTGTGACAGAAATATGAAGCTGTTGATTGCGTTGGTTTGACAAACCACACACAAAGATCAACATTTTCAAACATTATTCTGACAGAGTAAATCCCCCAGACCTCCCATGTTAAACTATTCTTCTTCAGCCATATTGAGCAGTTTATCATGTGGACAAATGGTTTTGGTGTGTATAGTTAATTCATCATCATATGTGACTCTCCTTTTTCTCAGAAATAAAAATCGGGTAAAAAAAAATAATCTGGTAATTCTTTGTTTTTACATTCATCAGGTCCCAATCAGCCCAAATATCAAAGATAAATTAAA
>VURO01048647.1:39182-62842 GCA_015108175.1 Pelvicachromis taeniatus
CTGTTTGTCCTCATATGTGACTCTCATTTTTCTCAGAAACAAAAATCTGTAAAAAAAAAAAAAAATCTGGTAATTCTTTGTTTTTACATTCATCAGGTCCCAATGAGCCCAAATATCAAAGAGAAATTAAAAATGCATGCCATGAACGAGTTCGGGTCTTAGGAGGTTAATGTCAAAATATCTATGCTTTTTTCCGTTTCTTCTCACAAATTTGAAATGTAAATTTTTGAGATTAAGGAGGGATTTTTCTTGTAAAATTAAGTTTCTTTGACTAATTTATTACTGAATCAGAGGAAATCTTGACTTTTCTTCTGCATTTTCCATTATAATCTCAGATGTTTCTTCCTCATAAGATTCTGTTGTAATTTTTTGTGTTCATTTGTTGTTCATGTATATTGTATAAAATACCCAAAGAGACAACTTTGGGTATTTTTCTCAAAAATTGTGTTTCCCATAAATTTACAGCTTTACAATAATATTGTGGGTTTTTTCTCTTTTCCTCATAAATGATGTCAGTTTTCCGACACTTTTGTGTTTTTGTATATTCGAGTCTATTTTAGCGTGTTTTTTCCACTAACTTTACCACACTCCTTCCTTCCTTCAATCCTAGAACGGCCCTAACTCACCTTCATATAATTGTAAACTACCAGAAAAACAAAGATTAGATACAATCTCCAAGTGGGTTTGGATACAGTAAGGTTTTCACTGGATATAAAATATTGTGTATATTTGGAATGCTTAGACAGCCAAAACTGGTTTCCCTCACTTCCTTTTAAGCCATGTATGGACTTTAACTTTGGTAACTCCCAGCTATTGATAAGGGTGCATAGGATTTCTGTGTTTCACATGGCACAACTGCAAGCACACAACACAATACTGATGATGCAGTCATTACAAAAACCACCGCCTGCATTTCCTGAATAAACACAGCTAAATGCTCAACACCACACATTAAAGAGACTAGATCCCAGTTTTCTGTTTGGTTAAATAAATGTATCCACAACCTGCTCACCACACACACACATATATATATATATATATATATATATATATGTAAGCCAGCACAACAGAAAGAAGTCTACGAGAGAACAGCGAGCGGATGCAGCAAGTGGACAGCAGCGACGAACCCAAACTGACAGACGACCCGAGTGGCGTCCTGACCGCCAGAGCTTCCTCTGTGAGATTTCTTCCTCATTCTGCCCTTTTTCTTTTTTTTTTTGCTGAAGCACCTTTTAAAAATCTTTACAGCTACATCCGGGCTGTTCCTGATTTCTCCAACAGCACCCAGAAGCGATGGACCCCTGTTGGACAGCTCATGCATGTGTTAAGGAGCGTGGATCCATAGGTGTAAGGCTGAAGCGCTCATCTGACTCCCAGACTGAAAACGCTACAGAAACCCCTGCATTATCTAAAGTTTCACTACTTTCTAACACTTTCTACTCCTCTGCTACTGCTAATGGTTAATGGCTACCGATAGCATGTTGTCTACGCTTTACGTTAGCACTCTGCCAGCTACAAGCTAAGATGTTAGTGAGATATATGAGATGCAGGGCTAGTGTAAAGTTTGAGATGTATGTACCCAGGACAGAGTCTCTTTAATAGGATTAGACGGTGGTAGGAAGTGAAGGATTGTCAACCGCCTCCACCTTCTGCTCTGGTGAGAAGCAGAGGAAGAGGCGGGTGCCCAGGCTCCTGAAGGCAAACCGAAAGTACATCATATGGCCCATGGCCACAAAGGAGACGGAGATGATGACCAGAAGACCAAAGGCCTCTGGGTTCGGGGCCAGAATCACCATGATGAAGTGCAGAAGGTCTAAGAGGTAATTCATGGAATTCTGGACGCCGTTGATCACACCTCGCTCTGACTCGATCACATTCTCCTGGATGAGCTGGGTCACTGTCAGGTCAAAAGACCACAGACCTGCGGGGCAGAGGCAGAGATCAACAGTCAGCTCTAATAGTCTTTTTATATCCATAATAAAACAGGTTCTGTACTCAACAGTAGCTCTACTAGGAATAATGAGGCAATATTACTGGCATCAAAGGTTGCAGATACTGCAGAGGTCCTCTGGGACATTCATACAAGTTATATAAAAGTCCAACCTGTGAAGCTGCTTGAGTCACATTTCTGGAAGTGATAATTTCTCAAATTTGCTATCCAGTCAGAGGAAATGAACATGCCAATAAAGCATGAGCAGCAGTTCCTGAACACTCCAATTTCCTAACGAATAAAATAAACACACTAAGGAAATGATCGTGGACCATTTTTTATTACCAGTGTTAAAGACTATAACATGCACTGAGACCTTCCCTGTAGTCCATTTAATAACCACCTCTGGCCCTACACTGATCATCTCCAACAGGTGTTTTGATAGAAATCACGTTGGCAAGAACTATCAAACAACCTTATGACTAAACCTGTTGTTGTACTACTTGAAAGTCTTTAATATTCTCCAACCATCCACTGACTGCTGATTTCAGATGTATTCTTCTCCATCTGGACTCAGCCACTAATAGCTGATGTACTGATCCAATAATCTCTGCACTGCATCCAGTCAAATACAGCAAGTATTCCCAGATTGGGAAGAAAAATAAACTACTTCACTCACCAACTCTAGCAGCAATTACGCCAGCAAACAGCAGACTAACAGACATGTAGGACTGCATAGGTGGCAGCTCTTGGGTTGGTGCGGCAGTAGTAGGCGTAGTGATGTTTCCACCAGTGAGGCTGTGGACAGCTTCAGGCAGGGTCTTCTCTCCGATCAGGTGTGTGTAGAGGTCCTGGAAGGGTGAGACGCTGAGGTCAAAGGGGCTTCCGGGAGCAAAGACGGAGATGACACACAGCACGAGGCAGCAGAGCTGGGCCACGCCAGAGATGAAGCCAGTGCGGATTAGGCCACACTTCTTGCGAACCCAAGTGAAGGCGACGGTGCCGCAGATGCCCGAGATGGCCGAGGCTCCCATCAGCAGACTGAGCACTGAGCCATTGAGGCCCTGCGTGTAGGCGTAGCCCGTGGTGATGCAGTCAAAGCCCAGCACCGTCATGTAGAGAAAGGCAAGGGACATGCCGGCGAAGAAGATGTTCTGGTTGTAGTAGGCAACCCAGCCGGCCTTGAAGGTGCGCAGGGGTTCAGCCATCTGGTAGCAACAGCTGCGCTTTTTGGGAGAGTCAGACTTGGCATCAACGGAGGTTTCATTCATGAGTGGCTGAGATGACTCCTCAGGACTCTGGCCGTTCTCCAAATCTGTCAAAGGGCAGAATAATGCAGCTTTTCAATTACCAAATCTAAAACACAGTCCGTTGTATTCCCCAACATTACAAACAGATAATGCTGCACTTACCTTTTGTAGGGCTGAGCTGTTTGAGCTCCTGCTGTTGCTCCTTTTGTCCAGCTTTCACGGCCAGTGCGGGCGTCTTCTGGTAGACCTTCCACAGCAGTGCGTACTCCACACACATGGAGCACAGGTTCCAGCCAGAGATGAAGCCACAGCCAACGAAATGAGAGCCAAAGGCCATAATCTGGCCCACTAACATGGGAGCCAGGATGTTGGTCAGCTGGTCAATAATCCGCACTGTGGCATTCATATCTGTTTGACAAGGGAGTGTAAGGAGGAGCTAGTCAGTATAACAGTTAATTTAACACGTTGATATAAAAAACCCAATTACAGTCTTCATATTTGTGATTTACAGTAATATAAACTACGAAGTAGCACAAGCAGATTGATAAGAGCCAACAAGTTCAAAGTGTTGTGCACCATGTGACCAAATCTTTCTAACAGCACGTTACAATCAATGTAAAACCGAAGTGACATAAAAAAAAAAAAGAAAGAAATGTGAGCGAGTCAGCATCCGGGGTTCAAAGTCCTCCCAGCTAAACATATGACCTGATAACACATTATATGAAACCTACATCTGAAGATAAGCCACCAGTCGATAACAAACACCTACCTGCCAACTTGCTGCTGTCCTGACCTGCTACAACAACCACCCAGTCTCTCTGGATGGTAATGGACATGGCCGTGCTGGCAAGGTTGGCAATGTTGGCGACGGTGATGACCAGGATGTAGCAGCTTGTCTGAAAAAATAAATAAATAAAAATGTAACAGTAGTTTTACATTTGCACTGACTTTGTGTGATAAAACGACAAGGCTGTTCCCCAAATGCTCCCAAGAAACTGTGAAAAACGAAGAATTGGATAGATCTAATTCCCCCATGTCATCAAATTCCATCGTAGTCCAAAAAGCTCATCATTAAGCTACAAAGCTACACAGTTCAGTCCTTTTGGATGAACACATACTTTGGTTACGTTAATTTACACACTCTCCTCAAGACCAACAAACTCATCAGAGGAATAAAGGAGACCATTTAGGTTCAACTGGAGCGGAATTGGTGGCCTATGTCACCAACTATCAGTTATCTGTAACACAATCCTGAGATCCCTTCCCAGGCAACTGAGCCGCCATTCACACCTCCACCTCTTTGACCTTAATGACTCACAAACATGTCCTCACACGTCTGGGCGTTTCTTGACAATTTCCAAGGTCGCAGCCCTATTAGAAGATAGCCTCAGCCTTTCAGATGACATGAAACATCTGCAAGAACCTAAAAGGAGTTCAGGTGCCTTTGACACAAGCACTTTCAATCCTGTCAATTACTTCTTTTTTGGTCATATTTGATTATTTTATACATTCTAAAATAATTTATTATTTTATATTATGGTTTTTATTTAGATTTTAACATATACAAGGTCATCCATAAACCGATCAAGAATTCAGGTTCGAGTTCGGGTTATCATTCAGATCTTATTATACTATTTCCTATCTTTTTGGAACACCCAAAAAGAAAAGCCTGCAGTCCCAAGATTGAGGTGTACCTCGTGGCATGTTCTGGTTTATGAAAATCTGCCTATTTAGCATGTGGTTGAAACCCAATATGGGTTTTGGTTGGAGTGTCAGAGAAAGAGAAAGTACACATGAGTCCACTGTTGCTTTTTAGAGGATAATATGATACGGGTGGAAATTCAAGAAAAAAAAACCCAACATAAAGTGTCTTAGTAAGGTGCTGCTGAACTACATGAGCGAGCTTTAGCATTGATTATCCAACGCTTTCCAGATTTCCAGTGAAAGAATGAACACTATTAACTTAATTTCTTGATCTGTTGGACAGCACTGTCTTAAGCTTTATTTTGCCTGTCAGTCCTATAAGTCACTGAATTTCACTGATTTTTTTTCTGGGCTGTTGTCTATTTGTCTGTGTTTCTCATTTAAAACACTGGTACAAAATGTCCCATTGCTCTTCGGTTGGTTTGAAATCTGTCAGTTAATTCACATCAACTTCATCCTTGTCAAACCACTGAGCGACCTAGAAGAGATGATGATGTTTCGTCACCCAGATGGATCTATATTGATCTGTATTGATTTGACCTTTGCCTTAAAAAGGAGTCGTTTCTAGAGTGGAGGAGGGGTCCAAAGTAGTCATTCCTGTTCCAGGAGTTTACAGTTTAGCCAAAGGAACACATAAATACAAAAAAAAAAAAAAGGTTTAAAATGCATATATTTATTTATTTAGCTTGCCTAATTTTTGTGCCCTTCTGTAATTTTAGCACAGGGTTATACTCTGGTGCATTTTGCAGTCATTTATGTCCATGTTTGTTTCTGCTGTGACGGTTTGAGGGGGGAAGGGGTAGTAGGAAATGTGCGACAGGAGAACAAAAGATAGAGGCTAGAGCTGATTGTAAGGGTAGAAAAAGCTTCACAGCAAGTGTTCAATCATCTAAAAACATAATGAACAGACACCAACTGACCCCAAATGACAGGAAAGCTAGTTCTGACTAACCCCCCAAGTGTATGTGCATCACCCGCACCCACCAAACAGTCTACTGAGGGGAACTGAAGGTACAATGAGGCTAAATATAAATGACGTAAGGTTCTGCACTGCGCTACAATCTGCACTAAACGGCACAACTTACAAAACGAACGCTAGAAAAATCTCAACGTTGGCTTCAGCACAATGGATAACGAAGAGATGGCAGTGTGAGCTGAGTGTCAAGTGAGAGTATGAACCTCAACAAGTTCACATAGATTTTGTCACAGTGATGAACATCTACAGGGACTTGTCTTCAAAAAGTGGATCTTTTTAACTGGCTGCAAAGCATGCAAGCAGAGCAGAGGGACCAGATCCCTTCACGGAAGGCGTCAAGGGTAAAGGGAACATGAGTTTCTCAACTCTTTCTAACTCTCAAAATCCAACCTGATTAGCAGATAACGATGGCAAAAATCTTTAAGAAAATAATCAAAGGTCAAGCGCTCCCACTACGTGTCACATCAATAACTTTCTGTTGAAAAAAATTCAAAAACTGAGCAGAAACTGCCCATTTTTCTGAAGCAGACTCAATTTGTGGGTCTGTACATACATTTTCACACAGCTGCTCTGGTCAGTATAGAAACAGAAATGCTTCAGCAGGCCCAGCCACATTTCTCTCTGTGTCATGTGACTGGCCTTGAACAACCTGCTGACTGCACAGCAAGACACTAAATCTCCTGTTTCACCAGCCTCTCACCACCTCCACCAGCACTCCGACAACGGCCAGCCCTCTGAACTCTCTGACCGCTAAAGAAATAGCCCAATTTTTCCGCAGATACTGCAAATACAAAAGAACAACGCTGGAAGCCTTCTGTGTTTCAACCCGACACCCAAACCCGTCTCCTGTGATGAATGGAAACTCAAGCAGTTTGCAGTTCTGGATCTCGGGATCGCGGAGCTCAAAACATTGGCAGTGAGGGAGCTCCTGTTTAGTCACATAGCTGAACAAGTGTAAAAAAGCCCTGTTTGAAATAACTGAAACACTTTACTGGTCCCCAGTAGCTTTTCCTCTTGTAGTATGTATGTACATGTTAAATCGACTGCAGATTAGAGAATCTACTTGTTTTCTAACCCTCTTGTATCAAGTCATTACTGACTTTCTCCTGGAAGTGTTTCACTTTTTAACTGTGATGCTTCACATCCGCATTCAGGGAGAAAAATTGAAGTCAGGTGCAGATTCAACTACACAGAAGTCTATGTGGACACTCTTGGATCAATGCATTAATAAATAAATAAATCTGAGTGACCTGCCCACATGACTTCTTCAGAATCAGCTAATTATTTAAATCTAGTTTATTTAATCGCTCCAAAGCAAACCTTTACCCGCACACTCTGAATGTATTCAGAGTTACTGACCCTGCATTTAAATCTTTTGATTTTTCAGGGCTGAAAAACTCTGTAAAAACTCCGCAGACACTCCAAGTGTCAAAATCTGAAGAAAAAATTAATTTTTTGTACAGTACAACTTTTTTCTGTAACCATCCTGGACTATCTTTTCGTTCCCTGGATGTTTGATCTGTTTCCTGATCATTCACAGCAGCAAACTTCTAATTTAAACTGTACATTATCACAATCTCTCGAGTATGACACTGATGCTCAAAATTACACATTACATTATCTTTGGATTGTAACACTTGTGACACTTGAGACTTGTACTATAAAGCACAACTTGGTCTTGTCTAGGTAACTTAACAGTCAGGGACAGTCAGTTTTAATGTTTAATTTGATTCAGTTAAATATTTCAGGGCTCTAATGTGCAGACTTCACTTTAGAAATAAACAGCAGCACTGAGAGCGCACTCAGCCAAAAATTAATTAAGTTGAATTAAAATGTTTATTTTACTGCTCTGTACACTAAATCCTCAGAATAATGGTTTTCTGCATTAACCGTGTGTCCTTTTAACAACAATGTTGCGTTTATATCTTTTATGTTCTTTCGCGATTTGTGATCATCATGTGATAATGTCTCCGATTGGAGTAGGTGACACTCATAGGGATCGTTTTCTGTGGACGAGTCATATGATCATGTGAACGTGCAGGGCCAGGGTGATAACCAGCTTTGTGTGATTGCCAATGTTATGGGTAAGTGAATCCAGATAGAGAAAAGATACCCCGGATATGGTGAACTCTTTCGTAGTACAAGGCGCAGGATTGGCTATGAAACACGTATCAGCGTATCACCAACACTTGTCAGCTTTTGCCTTCTTCAAGTTACATCCTGAAGAAGACAAAAGCTGCTACTTGTTGGTGTATTTTTCAAATTCTTCAGGTCTGTAAAATAAAGGCCTTCATTAATTTTTCAAACCTACCTTGTTCCCTTACACGAACAACAGTGGTTTAACGGACATGAGTAGTGCTACCTGATCCAGCTGCAATTTTTAACAGAGCTTTAATGTGAAAATCATGTGGATATAATTGGTACTTCTAGAAGTTATGAGGGATTAGAAATTTTGGATAAAACCAATTTAAAAGAGTGAAAACAGGCCCACTCCTGTGTACTGTGGCCCTCAGAGTATACTATGAATGTATAACTGAGCCTGGACTCATTGACTATACTAAAGCTATTCTGGTGGGAACCTTTCTCAGATTTGACTGATTTTATTCTGAATGAACTTTCTGTGAACTCATTTCAAGTGCCATGTTTGGTCCCATGCCACAAGAGTGGCGTTGTGTAATTTAAAGAGGAACTGATGATAGTAGAGAGGGTTTTGCAAATATGAATACAGCTATGTCTTCAAATTCTCACTTGCTTTGGTGTTAACTGTTGACTGAAGGGCAAAGAGAAAGAGGAAACTTAAATGAGGAATTATTGATTTCTTGTTTATTATTATTATTATTATTAGAGAAGTTCTGTCGGTTAGGGAGAAATTTGTACTCATCAGCAGGCATGTATACACAGGATTAGAGTTTAAAGTTTAAATACCATATATCTTCCATTAGTGGCCTGTCTCTTATTGACGCCCGTTTCTAATAAACACAGGTTGGAAAACATGTCACGACAAACCGACGCTGGTCTCCAATAGTAGCTGGGCGACCATTGACCCAGAAGTCCCTCTGCACTGTCGTCGGTCCTCCCGCAGACAAGGAGACACTCAGGAGCAAAGGAGGAGCACAATTGGGAACTGCATTATTTGCAAACTGTTGGAATACGTTTTGGAGAACTGTAAGTAAACGCACTGTCTTTTCACCTCAGTCTAAAAACTGCGCCTGGGTCCTCTTTCCCTCTCACTTCCGTGACAATTCCGTCTGAGAAGGGAATAAGAGCCAGTCTCCAACAACCGGCGGGCCGGCCAAATAATTATTTTGAATAAACGTAGGGGCTACTATTGGAAGATATACAGTACTTAAAACACTGGTTTGTATCTGCTCTCTTGTACAAGTTGAGTTTATGGCTTTTTCAGTTATTTCGCTTTTCCAGGTTTACACAAACTTTCTCCTGCACTAATTTTATTGGTGTTTTAATGTTGACTTAATGGCTAACCTAACGTCTGACCATGGGCAACAGTTACAATGGTCTTTCTCCACTGTTTTTTTTTCTCTCCACTCCAATTTCTATGGCAGTAAAAGGCACCGATTTAGTGTTAAGCAGAACTTCATCACTAATTTTACGTAGAAGCCTTTTGCTCCAGTAATCGTCTGGTTTGTTTGAATTTCTTTTTAGGAGCTTAGTTTCCACAAATGACACAAAATCTAACAATTTCATCAGTAGAAGAAGACAACACATAAATAAAACTATTGTCAGAATTCACCCATGCAGCCCATAACGCACAGCAAAAGCAACATTTGCTACTTTGGGCCTCGACACAAACCCTGCTTTAAACCTCTCAGAGCCCCCCGGCTTTGCCGTGCATGCATGACTTCTCATTGACTAATCAAAGGGGACTGTTTGCACAACCCCCTCCCTTATGACATCCCACCCTAACTCCTGTTGCTTCCGCAACGGATGATTCGGACAGTGGCATGCTGGATATGAAGTAAACCATAGCTCAATGGACCCAGATTAGAGTGTGCGTTTGTGCGGGTCTATAATGTCAAACTTACATCAACCAGCCAAACGTCATTCACTCTGGTGTCTTTAAATCTATGGAAGAGAGAAAAAAAAACACTGTTGTAACCATTTAGCTGAGACTAGACAGAAATAACAAGTTCTGTCAATCAAATAAGGCACATTAAAATTAACGAATAATCACTGCACCTGTTGTGATTATTAAAATCAAATGAAATACCACAAAAATGGGTAAATCGCTTAAAGTGTTTGTTTGGTCCCGACAGCAATCCAAAGTAATATTTAATGTATGAATCATATTCTCACATTTAAACTGCTGACATTTGGGGGGGTGAAAAAAAATCAATTAAAGTCTGTGGCGTGCAGACTATTCTTTGCACATTGATGAGCTAATGTTTAAATTATCATAGGTAAAATGATGAAAAATGTTCCAATACAAAGACAGGCTTATTACACACAAGAGAGGTAATCTACAGAGACTTTTCACCACAGGCATCCAATTAAAATAAATAAAGCACTGTGCACCTAGAAAGAGAGGAAATCAAGATCACCACCATGGTTTTTTTTTTTTCCTGCTAATGCAACCACTGTAACGATACAGGGTTTAGAGCATTGCTAAAGTACAGGAAGTAGGCGCAGTGAGCCACTTTGCCACACTCCACACGGAGGATGATTTCTAAACTCGGAAGTTGCAGTAGCAGGAAGCTGAATCGGTGAATCAGTGAGGGGGGAAAAGCACATAGTAGTGCATCACTTACGTGTCATCTAGGTCTTCAACAAATGCAAGCACCGCTGAACTCAGGAAAGCCGCTATAACTGTAACGATAAAAGAAAATTAAATCAGACGAGGTGTTTATCTCCGTGTGAAGCTTTACAGCTTTAGGGTTTCTTTTCCTCCCCAGCATTAAACCTCATGACTGAAGCATCACCAGCTAAAGCTGTCGCCCCTCCGGCTAACTGTGCTACAGTTTGAGCCGCAGTTTCACCAGTGGCAGCTTTAAGGGACCTTTAAACTGATGTTGGGATAGCGTACGTGGTCCAGTGTTATTCATACAGGAAATACAAAAGCTGAACATACCTCCACAAGCCAGGGAAGCTTTTACTTCTGCCATTGCTTCGAGTGGAAACAGCAAGCAGGAAACACAACCGCTAAATCGACCTACCTCCGCGCATGCGCCGGGTTACGCTGCCTCCTGAAGGGGTTACCAAACGAAACAGTTCCTCCTTTAGCTTATTTTTATTTTTATTGTATTGTATATTTTGTAGAATAATTTTATTTTAATAGTATTTTAATCACTTTTATTTTGTACCACTTACTACATATTTTTTTACCGCAGATTTCCATCGACGTTTACGCCATGTTTATTGTTTATTTTTTTCCACTTTATGAATGTACATGAATGCAAAAATATAAGTATTTATACTGTATGTCCGTGAAGGTTCTCAGTCATCCAGGTCATGGTAGTCTAAGGAGCTTGGAATTGATACTATTTATACTGTAATGATAAAACTGTAAGTCAAGGTTGAGGTTCTCGTTTGTGATGCAGGTGGTCCTAATAAACACAGGCGATTCATTTTAAATTGAAAGACAAAGACAAATAATTAATGAATATTTATTGTGTTATTTTTCATTTAATTTTTTATTTTTACAAAAATGTTGACTTTTAACATTTCTTCACGGTTAAATAGAGTAAGAAAGATTATCTAATGAAAAAGAAAGGAGGTACTGATTTTGGTCTTTCTGTTTGTTTGTTTGTTTGTTTGTTTGTTTGTTTGTTTGTTTGTTTGTTTGTTTGTTTGTTTGTTTGTTTGGGTTTTTAAGGGGGTCTGATTGCTGTAATTAATTACTCATTTTTTTCCTGTTGCTGTTTCTTATTTTACAGTTTTCCTTTTCTTTTTAATCAGCAACCTTTTAACTGTGCTGAATTTTGAAGAAGCGACACCAATGATGACTACCTGTACCTACCACCAGGTGTCGCTCTAAGATAACGGGCAGCGGGCCAAGCGCCTCGGCGCCTGCGTACTTTCACAGGTAATATACAATAAACGTCATCAATATTACATCTCTCTGTCCTCAGTTTTTTTGTCTGTTTCGTTTTTTTTTCCTTTTACTTAACACAATATTTTAACAAATTCTCTTTAAAAAGACAAAGATGAAAAACTTTTGCAGTACTGGTAGTCTTGCATCTCAATATTTTACCCATAATAAGACAAACATTTCCCCATAATCTCAACGTACCCAAAACATATCCGAGTGACAGCTTCCAACGTGGCTCCAGCGACTTGGAAATTTTGCTTCTGATATTCATATTTGCAAATCATGACTTTCCAACCAAATATTCTCCACTTCTTTGAGTCTGTGGATAAGTATTGTGGATTTATCACTGAATGCCACTGAACCTCATATCTAACGCCACTAATCGTAGCTACCTTGCTTCTCAAGTTACCCACAGTCCAGTCACTTCATACACAAAAGACAACACTGGACCATTTCTTTTATTGAAAACAAATTTATTTGTTTGCTTTGAGAAGCTTTTTAGAATAATATTTTGCATCTAATACTGAATATCTTTAAGGTTATCAAACATGTTTGCACATAGACTTCATCTTGGACATTTATAATTAAGAATCATATTTACAAACCAAAACTTCATCTCACATATGACGCACACAGGTAAATATACAATACATTACAAGGCATAGAATGGTTAGCTTCACAGAATGTGGCTGAAATTTCCAAAATAAATAAGAGATAAGATATTTTGTGTAACTTTATTTTCCTATTGTCTTCACTTGTCTGTCTTCAAACCTCCTGCTGGCACACCAGGCATGTAGCTTTGTTTCAGAGTTTCACTGGAACTGAAGTATCAGTGTTGTGTTGCTCTTTTTCCTCATTGCATTGAATGCGTTGAGTACCATTTCAGAACTTCATATTTAAAATACACTGGATGCCATAAGCTTGCAAAAAAGTCGTAAGGAAGGTAGAGAGGTCTTGCTGGATTTTTGATTATTAAATATGAACTCCTATGGTCTTTCGTCAATATCAGACAATTTCTTGTAGAAGAATATCTTGATCCAGAAATTTTAGTGGGAAATTCCAGTTTTTTCGCACCTTAGATAGAAATGCTTATGTATAAAGTCGGCACGTCATTGTTGGTCAAAAAACAAGAAGAGAAAGCATGGAGAACTTCTGTGCCCTGTGAAAGAGCTGTACTTTCTCACGGGGTGAATAGCGATCATGACTGTGTTACTAAACAGATTCATGTGGAGGACCGCCATGCTGACGGCTCATGTGCCAAGTTTGTGGAGGGCTGAATGCCTTTGTATTTGGAAGGGCAGGAACCTGGACACAAGCTGTTAAGTTACATTGTAAGGCCACAGTGACTCCTGTGGTGACAAAACCGCTGAAGCAAAGACAGCTAACGCAACACAAATATACATTTTTAGCATTTGGGTCACATTCAAAGCATCTGCAATGCACCGCTGAGTTCTGTTTCAGAAGTAAAAGTGCCCTCCTTATTGTACAAACATACAAAGGCGTGAACTTTTTTTCCCCACAATTTTTCCTATAGAAACTTGTAATACAGCAAAGTTGTTTGTCTTCTTTACATAAAGAGAGGACTTGTTTCGCCATCACAGGCCAAGCTGTAGACTCCCACACTCAGCTGTCTGACTGAACCCACTCATGTCATCTTAGAAAAATGACCTCAATGGAGCCGTTTAAACAAAGCTCTCATTGCCCCATTTTATCACCCATCAGAAAACAACAACAGCAGTGACACGATTCAGTTTTCCACAGGATGGTTACACTCACCAAATTATTCCTGTATGGACAAAATAAAATGAGCATTATTGTGAAGCTACATGTCTAACATCACAATTCATAATTCAGACAAAACGTAACACAAAAAAATTCTTATCAACATCAAACTCGGCAGCCTTCATTTGAACACAAAGCAACAACATAACAACCAAACTTTGTCTTTTTGTTATATTACTTCAACTGACAGCAGTCTCCAAGGCCTCCAAGAGAAACATGAAAATAAATCTCCCACTGATGCTTATGCTGGAGGATAAGATGACACAATTCTTGCTCAATTCACCATCATAATCAAAACCTTTGTGGTTCAGTCCTGGGATCCTGCAACATGCATGTCAAGAAACCACTGGGACAAATGCAAAATTGAAAAAAAAACTCCCCCCCCCAGTTTGTAGACTGGTATGTGCTTTAAGTGGTCAAAGAGTAAAAGCACGGTGCACACTTAAGTGCCTTTAATTTAGCAATTGTAACAATTTGTCATAGGGAACATCTCTAAAACTAGCTAAATTGCACAGTTGTCTATCATCAGAGCCCATGTAGTCTTGTGTCGTTCAGCTTTCAGCGTACTGTCACACCAAAGCTGCTGCGCGGTACAGCAACAAAATCAGAGTTTTCCTGTGAGTTTTAAGCTTCTATAAAAACAACTTGCTTAATGCTGGTGGAAACAGCACCACACACAAAAATCATATAAAAATCTTCTTAACTGTTTTTTGTTTTTGTTTTTTTTCCCTAAGTGGCATCACTTCAGGAAGCAGAGAACATAATATACCTTAAAGATACATATCTTAGGTCCATGAGAGAATAAAAGAAAAAGTATTTTTTAAAAACTGGATGAGAAGAAATCACAAATGCTTCGATAACTTGCTTTTGCTTCCTTATTTCAGCTGTTGTGTAGTCGCCACTATGATCACACGCCAACCCACAGATTTCAGTTCTTTTAAAGTGGCCGAACAGCACGTTAAAAGTGTCACTGAGGACTGAGGATATATACTGTGTGGCTGCTTCAGGTACATCACCTGAAAGCCTTTTGAAGTCCGTCTGAAGAGGAAAAAAAAAAGTAAGGCTCTGGATGAGGCACATCGGTGACGTCACATAAAGTGGATGAAAACAAAGGCGTGCTGCTGTAGCGCTCGTCTAATACTTCTCTGCATACTGTACACCCAGCAAACTCCAAAACGACCATCGCTTATTTGAAAAGTTCTTAAAGTTGCTGGAATAAGCAGCAGCTACATTGTCTGCAGCATTGCATAGTTGAGTTCCACCGAGATCTACATATTACAGCGTGACGAGCCATCATCGACAAGCATCTGGTAGATCAGTGCTCATTCCAGGATGTCTGTTTCAAATGGGACCAGATGGTAGTAGGAGAGGTTGGTGACATATGCTTCTGTTTCTTCATTACACACATCTGTTTCCAATGGCAAAAACTCTGTTCCATCTTCATACCTGGCAATAAAATGAAAGACACACTGGGTTAACCCAGGCCTGTGTAGATTACCCCAGGAATCAAAGGTGTGATGTAGGTGTCAACATCAAAACACTGACAAAAATTCAGAGCTGTGCTGCCATTTATGGAGGATTTCAATAGTTTTTGTGTTTCTGTGAAGTACCAAGAGGAATGTGTTCCTCTTTTGCTTTCTACACACACCCAGGGAAGGAAGAGCTGCACAGACACACTTCCTGTGCTATGTGAACCGGGTGGAGGGTCCTGGGGCAGGTTCACATTCTAAGGACCTCTTTACTCACCAAAGCATTTACTGTATACACTCAAAGGCATGCATGGAAATCCTTACACTTGTGAGAAAGACAAAAGGTAGTTTCTCACTCTGAGTGGTCTTCAATCCTACAACTCTGTTAAACTCACTCTGGCCCTTAATGCGATTTTAAACATAGTTTTCTTGCTCAATAACATGTGCAAAGGAAATGATATAATAATGACTGAGCGATCTTGATACTCACGTATGTTCTACAGAGTCGGTTGATGAAGGTCTGTCTTTTTCTTCGGGGATACTGTGATCGAACACGATGGTTTCTGTGTTGGCCAGACAGAATCCGTTGGACCGCATGATTTCTGCAAGATGAACAGAGGAATATTACATCTTCCTTTAAGATATCATGAAAAATAATTGAATTGTAGTTATCCATCCATCCATCCATTCTCTTATATTCCTATTAAATAATTATATGTACCTGATATCTTAATTGGACTGTCAAAGCATGGCTGGATTCTGTGGACTTTGTCATTCCTTAACACCTGATCCAGAGGCGACCGCTCAAAGAAAGTCAGCATCACCTCTGATCTGGAATACTAAAGAGAGAAGGTTTTTGAGTACAGAGCTTATGTTCGCATGTAAGAAGTTTTTACAAGCCTAATACGACATGCCACTAAATAATATACCAACCTTGCATGGCATGTTGATTGCATTCTTCAGTAGCCTTTCCACTTCGTTTAACTTCTCCTCGATGTCAGTGGCTTCTTTGATTTTCACCAGCCCTGAAAAAAACAAAAAAACATCTAAATGATTGCAGTACTAATTGCTGATATGAATTCTTGTCAATGAAATAAAACTCTGTTAACTCAATTCCTTCAATTTAAAACCGGATCTTCATGAAGTGCTTTACACCTCTTCAAAAGCCCTGGATTATAAATAGTCTAGATTTTAGCCTTTGAGCTTCCTTTGGGGTCAAACATTTTCCCTAAAATCATTGCATTATTATGACCTAATCAATGTTACTCACTTCACCTGGCAGTCATTTTAATGTTGTGGCTGGGTGGTGTATCGTAACAACTCCCGGACGGAGTGAAAATTGATGCAGCGGTGCCTTTAGAGTGGATGTTTTTGGTGAGCCCTTATCATTTAGCACCGGCAAGAAGTTAAGATTTAAAATTCCTAACTATTTCAGTTTATATTAATACAAACACTGGTATTCATAATCCCTGCATTTTGTGTTTAGACCTCATTAGATATATATGATATGATAATGTAAAATTCCAGTGAGAATTATACTAGCTAGTTATCATCAACTCTTAAATATAGAGACTGATGTACAAAGAAACTTTCCCTCCATGAAAAGGCCAAGTGTAACTATTTCTGCACCTAGAAAATGAAAGAGGGCAATCTCTATGACCTTTACAGCCATCGCTGTGTTAGCTTTCTGTAGGTCAAAACACAAAAGCCAGACAGATTTTAATTGAGCCCAACTCTTGTAAAAGACTGCCTCAAATGCAAGCGTCCTTTTTATTTCGGTAACCTTTTTCCTCACAATGCCCACGATATTTACCTCACGTAGGAGGAGAAAAAAAAAACAGACCACATACCATTGTCTTTAGAGCAAGAGCACGGTGAACACTAACACTGTAAAACTGCCACCGCAATTGCTGGCATTTATATAACAGCAGTAATAACAGAGGAAGGTAATAATAGGTGGTGGAGTGGCTGCAGAACAATGTCTGTGATAGCACGCTAATCCTGCATAAAACTAGGAATGCAATTTAAGAGGCAGTGGGAGCGTAAAATCAGCACATTTGGTAATAGAAGGCTACCGCCGCTATGAGTGAGCAAGTCAGCAGAGCATCATTTACAGCCAGCCTGCTGACAAAGGGATGTGGTGAGGAGAATAATGATGAAGACTGCAGCCACAGGGATGTGGCGCTGTCTGAACTGACTGGTACAGACGAAATGTAGTCACACAGCGGTTACATGGAAGCACTGAGTAAGAGGACCGCTATGCACACTCACAGCCTCATCCATTTATAATGGCCCACAGTGATGACATCATATCCTGGGGGATGTGAAGAGTGATTTAGCAGTTGAATCATCACCAGCTGCCCAATCTGAAGCTTGTGTTGTCCCCTCCCTCTGTTTAACTTGCAAAGTCCTTTCAATATCTGTTTGCCAGAGTGCAAAGCAAGAACAGATACGAGTTTTAGGCAATGGATGTCAAACTCATTTGATATCTTACAGCCCAGTTGTTTTTCTGTTAGTGAAAAAAAAGCTTAACTATACATTTATTCTCTGAAATATCTCAATATAAGGAGGTGAAGTACAATTTCACCTTCTATGTCTTAATTTTTCTTTGTGATAAAGAAATGCAAAAGAAATCTGTCAGCATCTTTGGGCTTAAATTGTAAGAAATAAATGTGCAGTAACACTGAAAAATGTCTGCCAAAATTGCCCATCCAGACTTGTGATTATAAAATAGAACGTTTTTATTCAATCACAGAAACGTTTTTTTTTTTCAATAAAATAAACTGAAGTTTCTGTTGTAGATAGACACGTCTGCCATTTAATTGTTTCTCACTTAATTCTATTGGTATAGTATGAATAGCCACAGGGGTGGTCTTTTTCAGTAGGGAAAGCTGTAAAATGTATGAAAATATTGCTAAAAGTCCAAAATGTATGCCCTCCTTCACATTTTAGTTCACTAACTAATAATTTTCTTCAACGTTTTGTTCAATGACCTTTTTTGTTCTTGATGAAAACAAGACAATACCTATATAAGTACTAATGCACAAGGGAAAAAAACTATGATGAAATGAATAAAAAGAAGAAAATGTTCAAGAGAGACAAGATCTAACCAGAACTAATTAAGATGTGTAGAAAGGCCGGACGAGTTTGGAAGTGATTCAATCAGAAGTAAACTCCTCATGCAGTAAGGTTAGACACGCACAATTTGATCTGGCCCCGGGAAAAAGGGTAGGAATGGGGGTTCAGCTAACTCCTATGCTACATTTTTCTCATGAAAACATGACAAAATGTCAATGTGAAAAGTAGACACGTTGACACATTACTAATTTAGATGCCTAAATGATGACAAAAACTAATTTAAATTTTAGTCAAAAGTCTGTGATTAAAATAAATCAAAATTTATGTCAAAATTAACACTGCTGTCTTTCCCAGGACGTTTCTGGTCTCCCATAGCCCCCGGGCCTTATGTTCGACACCCATGTTTTAGGCACTTCAAGATGTTTTTGTCATGGAGCGGCTGTGTGCAGAGAAGGACCCAAAACGCAGACTACATGGAAGCGAAAAAGTGTATTCAAAAGGCAGCTTTATTGCTGACACAAGGGGAAAACAGTACAAAACAAAAGTGTGAAAATATAAATTAAACACACAGAGAGGCACACAGGGACACACAGCTATGAATAAGGGAGATCGTGACACTAAATACAAAAAGGAATAACGAGGGAAGTGAGGACACACGGGGAACACAGCTGAGACGCCACAGGCGAAGCAAAACAAGACACGCCGAACATGAGAACACAACCTTCACAATAAAACAGGAAACTGGAATGGAGGAGTGGCAGACTAGATGAAGCGAGGGAACACGAAGGAGAGACTGTGCAGATGTGACGGGCTGGAGAAACATAGATGAACAAGACGCATGAAACAAGGAGGGGAAACAAGGCATGAAAACACAGCTAAGCACAAAACACAGACACACCGAGGGAGACACAGAGGCCAAGGACACGACGGGAAATCCAATAACTAAACCTGACAGAACTACTGTTAGAGAAAGATCCTTGTAGACAACAAAGTTGACTAACCAAAATACAAAATGACCAATAAACACAAGAAACTGAAAGCGCTGGGTCAGCAGGACCGTGACAGTTTTAGTACTAAAGCTAGTAATAAGTTTGTGTCAACTTTCAGCATTGTAAACATGCAAAAAGTCGATAAATGTGTTACAGATTGGTCCACTCGACCTATTAAGTGTCAGAAAAATCCAGGAGGCGTGTCATTAAATAAAAGCAGCTTTACAGAGAGGAAGTAAAAATTGTTTAAAATATGTCGCTGAAGTCAGAAAATAACCTCTTGGATAAAACAAGACTGACCCCAGAATGTTGGAAATGTGTCCGTAAAGTCATTAGATTGTGTTACAGTTGTTCGTATTAATCCAAAGCCTCAGGAGGTTTCAAGTGTAAGTCTGCAGTCAGCAGTGAACATCTTAAACGGAAACAAAGCCTAGATGACAATGTCACTGTGGAGACTTTGAACCACACTCTGTCTTTTTAGTTGTTATCCTCGGGGACAGATTTCAAAGTTTGTGTCCACAGACGTAGAGCAGTAATTGCACAAATTAAATAAAAACGAAGTACACTTAATCGCATGCATGCACACAGTCCATCGAGGAATGCATATGTTAACATGGTAAAGTAGAACTAGGAAGAATAAATCATAAGCATTTAGTCTTAGAGATTTGGAGCAATCAAAGTCACAAACTGCTGTTCTTTTCTTCAGAGTCTGATGTATCACTTGGCTGTGTCTCTACACATAAATATTTTCAAAGTGGGAACAAGTGAACATCTTTGAACGGGGCGACAACGATGGGACGATTTTCACTGCATAATCTGAAAGACTGTGCATGACACCAAGATTCAAACGTGTGCGATCTGCCAAAGGGAAGTGTGTGCGTGTTTCTGCCAGTTGTGCAACCACTGTTAATCTGGTGTGTGTAGCTTGATTATGTGTCTAATTAGAGAGTGCAAATTTCAGCACATAGCTGCTGCCATCAGATGGCTTCATACGGTGTTAATCAGTCATGAGGCGTGATGTCGTGTAAGCATGTTATTGTAGATGACAAATACTGATTAATGTTTATTTTAATCACACACAAAAAAAGCTTTAACATGAGAAAAAAACATTAATTAAAGAAAGTTTGGGGATTTTGGGGGGAGAGGATTATGTGCAACACTTCCACTAATAAGCTTCGGAAAGCACTCTAACGCATCAGTCGTCACACCAATATTGCAGTGCACTGCTAGATTACTGACATGTGTCTCGAGAGTGTAAACCAGGAGGTCTAATTTTCTGTGTTGGCTAGAATTACATGGTTGTAAACTGATTTTTCTGCTTGGACTTTCTGGTTACAAAGAACCATGCACTATAAATAATTAAACAACACTGTCATTGGTGGTATAGTATCCTACAATGAAACTATTTTCACTTTTTTGTTGTTTCTTAGTAGCTTTCTACTTTTGATTACTTCTGTTTTTAAGAAAAGCATGTGACTGTACTTATGCACCTGGGGCTGATAGGTAGTAAAATGTGATCAGTAATTAGTACCACTAATTTAAGTCATTATAACGGTACCTTATTACAGAATGCCACGGTGACTCTGAAATATAAAAAAAAATAGAAGCATATGTATAACAGGAACTCAGCCGTCCCCACGTCTTCCTCATGCACATTATCTAGTCATCCTATGTTGTAAGAGTCACATTTCACAGTTATCTTCTGCATGGATCTGATAAGCTCCAGTCAGCAGCACAGTGCTTAATCATTCAACCACTAACATGCCACAGTTTGTCAACACATTATTCCTGGATGCTTCAGTCATCAAGCCCCTGGCATGGTCAGAAAGAGAATGTTGTTTTTATTAGCGAGATGTTGCACCAATTCGTTGCTGCAGGCCATTTTAATCTTTACACATGTGCAGTATATTTCCTGTAAATTCTCTATTTGCAACTGTGTGCATGCTGCTATTTGCTTGGTTTCCACAAAGTAGCTGCTTTGCCCCTCCGAAATCATTGATAAATGTAGCAATGTTGATTTGTATTGATTTTTCTTGATGAGATTAAACAAATATATCAACTAGCAACCTTTACAGATGACATAAGAGTGGACAGCGTTCCTCTGAAAGGTGCTAGGCTAGATGAGTTCTCCTCTTTGTAGCCATTCTGAGCATATTAACAGTCACATTACCTATTTTCTTCAGTCTCATCTGTCATCTAATGCAAATTTAGAACAGACAATGCATTCACATCCCATTTTAATTGTCTGATTGCATTAAATTGATGTGCACATATTCCTTTTTTTTTTTTTTACTATACAGTGCATTATATGCAGTCTGCCAATTTAATGGCCTGTCCACACTTCAAGTGTCAAATTCACTGCCTACAGAGTAAAAATTGAGGTTGTATTATATTGTTTAGCATTCATTTATTACTGTAAAAAGCCTAAAATAGAAAAACTGCTTCGGTAGGCAGTAGAAGCTGACAGTTAGTAAGAGCGATTTTGACGCTGTCTGCGTCTACATTCCTTGATCATATCTAGCTCACATGGAATGTGAGCAATTGCTCGCTGTCTGTATGCTCATGGGGTCACATGTAAGGTAAGTGTGATGAGGCCCTGGCAGACCAGCGGTACTAAATATGGGAAGTCCACTCCTCCACAGTCGCCCTCTTTCTCATCATGACATAAGTCTGAAAAGCTCTGCACGCCTTCCTTGTTGCCTAGGCGCAGCACAGAAACAGGAAAACATGACCAGAGTCAAAAATTGTGGCAAAGTGGACTGAGAAAGGGAAGACCTATGTTTTTTTTTTTCCCTCAGGATCTTCAATCAGGGCAGCAATTTGATGGGATGGAAAGGAAATATTGAAAAGGGATAGGAATTAAGGAAATCCTCAATTAGGATTTTTTTTTAACCCCGTGGCTCACAATCCGTCAATGAAACGCTCAAGCCAGTTTCAAACAGTAAAGTAGTCTTGATGTCTCCCTCAGCTTCATTTATCATTAAGCTATTGAGCTATAATCAGCATAGGAAGGGTGACAGACGGAATAAAGAAGTGAAAAGTGAGTCATGAGATCAAAAACGTCTCGTCCCAAAATGCATTCCACACTGCACTGGCTGAGGCGAAGCAGCTAGCTGTCAACAACTCTGTCAGCTATTTTAGTGCCTGAGCAGGAAGCCAGCCTTTCCAGTCCCCGCTAAAGGGATGTCTCCAAAACACTGGTATAAGTTCAGCAAGTAGACACAAAAGCAAAGTGCCAAGAAGAATGTGGGGGGGATCATCTCTCACACAGGAGAGGCTGGGACCTTTGCCAAATTTGTGACACTTGTGGGGTATCCAAATCCTGAACGCTGGAGGTTCACACAAAGTATACCAAAACACTGCCCTCTGCAAAGCACCGCCTAATATTTTACTGTTTAAATCACCTGATATCAGTAGCACAAAATGTTTGACATACACTTTTGGATGGACGTTTTAGTTGGATTTACTCAAAATGAAGTGATGTAAATCAGGACCACTGTAATTAAAAAAAAAAAAACATGTTATTTCTGCAGTAATTTATGGCTGGATGGCTCTCCCACCAGTACAGCCAAACTTTAATTTGAAGCCTGCTCGGTTTTGAAGGAAAACCTAAAGTTTCATATCTGTAAAATCAAAAGTCAAAAAACACCAAATTTAGGCATGTGATGGCAAAATAGTGTGTCAAATAACTGTGATGTTTTACCTAAAATGCTGGACTGTTTATATCTCAACAAGTTTATATTTCATCTTCTGCAAAACTGAGCAGTTTTATTCCTCATAATAAAAATGTGCATAAGCAATAGAAATACTTTTGCCATGGCCTTTGATCTAAGTTTTAAGCAACCAGAATAGACTTGCTCCAGCAGCAAGTTTTGTGATGTAAGATGTAAAGAACAGATTTCCACACTGAAAGTCTGTGTTGGTACTTAAGGATCCCCACAGGGAATCCAGCTCAGGGCAACAAATCTTATACATAGTCTGTCCAATCTTTTAGGTCCCAAATATTGGCATAGATTAGAAACATACTGTCAACACAGATTATGTGATAGGTCTATCGATATGACATCCTAAAGTGCACATTGTTAATTATTAACCCAGGCGTTGAAGCAGACAGCATTTCAAATTAGAACCAAGCCTTTGCTGATTAAGCTTCATATTTTCTTCTTGTATTAGGCTTTGTTCATCACCGGCACTTTAATAAGCCGTATTGCGATGCTGGGCCATTTGCCTTACGCTTACAACGTACTGGATCTGACTGGAATGCACAAAAATGCACAAAGACAACAACTTCTGAACTATCTCTTGCAAAATGTAAACAGGAATATAATCTTCTGCAGGAGGATTTCCTTTACAGAGTCCACCGCAAACTCCAAGACAAACTTTTCAATTAGTTAAAAAAAAAAAAAAAAAAAAAAAGGTAAAAGATAATTTTTTTT